>JAPYZC010000271.1:0-149417 GCA_030522665.1 Ichneumoninae sp. A BG-2022a
TTTTGCAATTATTATTATGCAAAATTAATCTTCTCAGTACCTTTAGTATACATGATTTTTTAAAGATTTTTACACCATCAAGAAGTACTTGCAATTTTCACTTATTGTTGTCGAATTTATGCGAAGTCAGCGCGCAGCGAGACTCCCTCCTCAATTCAATTAATCTCTTTGTTTGAATTTAAGCAATCTTTTTATTTTTATGTAATTAATTTCTTCATTTATTTATTTATTTTCTGGATTGATAATGACCGATAGCCGTTCGTCGATCGCCAGAAGTCCAAGAATCAACAATAACGTAAGGCTGATCGGCAGAATAAACTTTTATTTTACGACGGATTTTTGGCACGTTTATTATTTTTCGTGTACGATCGAGATCCGTGACATTCTACCTGAAACGCTGTTGAACGAACGACCGTTTGAACTAAACCCCTTCGTCGAGGTCTGTGTGTGTGTTTGTGTGAACTTTCGTAAAAATAAAACAATGGCTTGGCAAAGATCCCGGGCACAGGGTGACATGTGGCTGACGTTCGTTTGCGGTTGGAATGTTACGAGCTGGTGCGATCCAGCGAAGTCGGGTTTGTGACGAAGGAAAAAAATATATACATGCGCACACATACACACGGGGGGAAATCGATAAGTCCGAGATAACGTGTCGGACTTGCGTCACGGAGTACCTGCGGGTCTATTACCCGCTTGCGTACATAACACCTCTACATCCCGGCGAACTCTTGCGATATATTTATGCGCGGTTATATTAACGTCCCAAGCTGACCTATGCCCGAACACGCGCTCGGTTCACGCAATTGTAATTGTATCGATACGGGATAAAAAAAATAAATAAATAAAAAAAAATTATATTTTTTTTCCCCACCTGGAAACAATCTTATCTGGACGATCGAGACTCGGAGCCGATTTTAAACTATGTCTACTTTGTACGTGCTATAAATGTAATTTTTTTTTTTTTTGTTTTCTTTGTTTTTTCATGAATGACCGAACTTTCCGGACGAAAGCGTTTGCCTCCACTCATCTCGCGAGAGGGGGATTTTTTTATGTATACTTTTTTGTTTTCTTTTTATCTAAGAAGCGAAAGAAAATAAAAATAAATTGTTACGTGTATCGCGAAGTGCTTATAAATTGGTGCGGAAGGGTGGTTTTTCCGGGCGGCACGCTACAGCGTAGACCATACAACCCCGTTCTTCTGAGGTCAAACATGCTCGAGGCTTTGAACTATCTTTAGAATTATCGATGAAAACTCTCGGCGAAGTTTCCGACCTTGGTAGGTGTTTCGCAACCCGCGGAGGGTGAAATAGGTAACGCGATGCTCGAGACTTTTAACCCTTGAATGAAAATGAAGGGTATTTTTTATTCGACTTTGGAAAACGAAAATTACTTTCATTTTCTAAACCTAAAAAGAAAAGAAAATTCGGCAATTACCAATTTCCTTTATGCCAATAGTGATATCGGTTCGGATATACAATAATTTCTTCCCGGAGGTCGACTGGCAAAACAATTTTATTTTTAATTTTTTGGTCCTCACCGTTTTCAAAATATTCTGAAACCCGCCAAGCGCGTTAAGGGGATAACATTTTTCATGTAATTTTTTAGCTCGCCATTGTGTGCATTTTTTTCGATTCAGTCGATAAAGGATGGTCTATAGAAACAACTTTTTCTTATAGTTTCCAAAGCTACTTTCGGTCGTTTTACCGGAAACGTAATAAGTGAAAAGTGTCCGTTTAGTTCAAACGACAATAAGAAGATTGTTGTAAATAATATAAGAATTTTTAAATGCATTTTCCTCCTTAATAACTTTACTATAAAAGCTCAACATAAGGCAAACTCTTTACATTTCGTTGTACTCTTATTATACACAATCTAAAGTGACCGAATTTTGGGTCGGCCAAACCTCCGGGTCCGTTCAATGCTGATGGATAAATAAAAAAAGCGATGTCTAATTTAATTATAAACCGCGGCGGTCGGATAAAAGTTCTGACGTAAGAAATCCCCTTCGTGATTGAAACCTCGAAAAGGAATCGGCGTGAGCTTCCTTCCGGTCGCGCTGATTCATAACAATCTGGGGTGCGGTGGGGAGTTGAGTTTGGTCACGCTTTCGAGAGTCCGCCCAGTGCTTCTGTATATAAGCCAGCAGCGCTTCTGAATTCCTTTGCATAAATGGATTTTCGTCCGAAGGTCTCGGAAAGAAAGTTCAGTCTGCAACGGCGTACAATCCGAGAGTGAGAACGGAAGGCGAATCGATATTAGATCGTGCTCGCGATCGGAGCTCGTGAAGGAATGCGAGCAGTAGGACAAGACACACCGGCGCACGCGCACGCGCACGCGCACACGGAGGGAAACCCAACTCGCGAATCCTCTCGCGTTCTCAATAGCTGTATTGCGAATATGGAGCGAAAGTCGTGCCCGCTTGGTATATGCGCTAAAATATATATCACTTTTTAGCTGCGATATACATCGCGAAAACCCGTCACGATTATTATTGTTATTATTATTATTGTTGCTGGACTACCGGCGAATTCGCCCTATGTCAAATCCGCGCGTCCAATAAATTATCGGCTGTCGTCGCAATTCATTGATCCTGTTATATAAAATTTATAAACTTTTTCGATCGTTTTTTTACGCGTTGGAAACAAGTAAGGAGACTATAAATGCAACATTCTGAACTCGTTTTTTAAAGCGCTGAAGCAAAATGTGATGGTCGTACTTCTCGCAACTTATGTTTGTATTTTAATCAGTGACACCAAATTAGAGTTTTTAAATCAAAGTACACTTTTTTTTAAAGCGCTGAAGCAAAATGTGATGGTCGTACTTCTCGCAACTTATATTTGTACTTTAATCAGAGTCACCAAATTAGAGTTTTTAAATCAAAGTAAACATTTTTTTTAAAGCGCTGGCACCGGCGGCGGCTTTTTTTTTAAAGCGCTGAAGCGAAATATGATTGTCGTACTTCTCGCCACTTATATTTGTTCTTTAATCGAAGTCGGCAAGTTAGCATTTTTTAATCAAAGCCAGCTTTTCGGTGAAAATGATAGCTACGTAGAAGTTTATCGTCCGTTTAGCTGCGATATACATCGCGAAAACCCGGCCCGATTATTATTATTATGATTGTCGGACTGCCGGCGAATTCGTCCTATGTCAAACCCACGCGTCCGATAAGACATCAACTGTTTTCGCAATTCAGAATCCGTAATTATATCAAAATTATAAACTTTTTCGTTCGTTTTATTACGCGATAGAAACAAGCACGGCGACGCAAACGAATCGACTATTTTTTTACAGCAACGAGTTTTATTAGCAACGAGTTTTTTATTTTATTTTTTTATGACGTTCAAGCTTATCAGTTAAAGGAAATCAATCTACATACCACGTCATGAAATTCGCTTGAATGTCCGGTTTTAAATGAACGCGTGTCAAAACACCGGCTATAAAAAATGTTATTATCGCGAATCCAACAAGTGACATTTATAATGGCTGCTAAATTATATAATAAATGTAATGAGGTTATACTTTTCTGTACTTAAACGTGATTTTACAGTCTAAATAACTATGACGCTTATTGACAATATTTGTCAATTTTGTCTACCAGAAAGATAAATTTATTCTACCGAACTACAAATAAACAAAAATAATCCAATTTCCAACGATTCTTAAATAAATAATTTTGTCTCCCTAATTCCGCAAAAAAATGATCATAATACCGAACTTAAAGTACAAAACAATTGTTCATAATCGCGCACAGTTTCGCAGCTTCGCTCATCCTTCGATCCACGAGCGAAAGGAAAATAGTCGATAAAGTGATCTAAGAAAAAAAAAAAAGTATACAGAGTCACGTTTCGCCTGTATCAAAACTGATCTATTCTCCTCAGTCGTTGAGCTCTCGGAATCAAGGAGCCTGCTAAAGGCACGATCTAGTTAAAATGCCTCCGATGTAAATCGTGCCCGAGGCCCCTCTCCAAGTTCAATCCCGGACGGAAGGAAAAAAAATAAGACCCATAATACCGAAGAATGCCGAGGGTTAAAAATCGACGTGGAGGGAACGAGGATGGACGAGGAGAGAGAAATAATAGAGAGATTCAGAGGGGCCTTTCAAACGCGTTCACCAACAGCGACGCACGTGGTGCAACGAAAAAAAATATATATAAAAAAAAATAAAAAATAAAAATAAGACCACGATAAGAGTGGAAGATACAGGGCGTAAGCTTCGCCGCAGTTACGAGGGGTAGATAAAAGTTATGCGCCAGGAACCAGGAAGCGAGGAGAGAGCGCGCATCGGCGTAGATACGATAGGGCAGGTAATGTACCGGCAGCGTTTAGAGAAGTGCTGGAGGTAGCCGGGCGATAAAAGCATCGGGTATTATTGTCGAATAACGGTGAGAATAGAAATGGAGAGCGTGAGGAGTGAGACGAAGTCGAAGTCGGACGGGCCGAGAAGTGGACGGTGATGAAGAAGAAGAAGGATGAAAAAAGATGAAAATCTTTCGAACGAAGAATGAAGGGAACAAGAGAGATGGGTTGGTCTTGAAACCTTTGAGACCCTCGGGCATGGATATATATATTTATACTTTAACCGACGTCCACACTGTGTTGTCTAGTACGAACAATGTACGAAGTTTGTACGTGGAAGAGAGGAGGATCGGAGAGTAAAATTAAACATCGGTATCGGGCTTCAGAATCTCATCAGCGGTCCGGTATAAATAATAACAATTACAGAGAGGCTCTTCTCGATCGTATGCGATGATTTAATTTTTTTTTTTTTCACGATCGCGGCAATAATTGGATAATAATATAAGTGATGATCCGCTGATATTGTAGGTTTGGATTTAAAGAGTTGGAAAACCGCGGACACGCTCGAACGACTCTGGGTCAGAAAAGCGGAAGTGGATCTCCCGATGTTTGCGAATGGATCTTATGATCGCGATATTGTAGTGAGATCGTGGTGGGGCTGTGTCATTATAAAAAAAATTATTGCATACGTTATCCGGTCGTTCGGAGCCGGGGATGCGTGACGAGCGCACACAACGTGCATTCTCGGTTACCCACTAATTCACTAAAGTAGGCGACTGTCATTCCCAAATGAGTGTGGGAGGCACGTAAGAAAAACTCGCGTTTCGGGACAAATCGTTACCGCGATTGAATCGTGGACGGCAAATAGAAAAAACGATACTGCGCATCTAAAAAAAACTTTTGACGCATTGAAGATTTTAAAAAATGCTCACATTCTCTACTTCAATAAATATTTTTCTTAGTTATATATATGTATGAGATAAAAACAATAACGTTTGAACGATAATTAGTCGATAATTTTGATCTTTTTTACCCTACAAAATTATTAACAAGCAGTTTGATAAGAAAAAAAAATTAGGTCTCAAAGATGAAGTCGGATAGCTGAAGAATGAAAAGATTTATCGTCGTTCGTTAATGAGCGGGAAAATCACGAATGGCGCACATAAAAAAAAAAACTTTCTCGATGAACTTTTCTCGCACTGAAAATGAATAAATTTGTAATTTTCCGTACTTCAATAAACATTTTTCTCAGTCATACACGTACAAAATAAAAACAATAAAACTGCACCATAATTATCAGCAAATTTTCATTTCATTCCCTAAAAAATAATGAACAAGCAGTTTGATTGAAAAATTAATTGCGACACACAAAGATGAAACCGGATAGCCGATCGAACGAGAAAATGATCGTGAGAAGCTCCGGGATAAATAGCAAGAAAATCGTCGTCAATTATAAAATGCCTTGCGAACGGAAAAAAATAAACAAAAAAATGGATATACGTGGAAAAAAAAAGTTCGGTCCATAGCGTTTACGCACGAGGTGTATCGCAACAAGGCTTACGCACCCGCATAGTTACGCTCAGTGAAGTCATTATCGGACTGTAAAGGAGAACAAAAAAAAAAGAAAAAAAAAAAACACGAGAAAGTGCGGCTTCTACCTCTATCCGAGACTCGGGGGCAACTGTGATAATGTCGGCACGCTCCCCCGGGGCGAGTCATCGAGGCTGCTCGAGGAGTCGTAATAAACGTGTGAGAGTAAGTAGAGGAAACGCGCGCGCATGACGAGAGAGGCAGAGGCCAGTGCACCGTGCGCTCCTCGTTCACGGGACTCTCTCTCTACTCACGCGCTACCAAGCATCGCCCGGTTCTCCCTCTCTCTCTTTCTCTCTCTCGCTGTGTCTCAAACTCGTCGGACCTTCTGTTCTCCGGGTACACACGTGGCATTACGTCTGCGCGTCGACTTGACGCGTCGTAGCTTCAACAAACGCGGGCGTCGTTGTGCGACACCGCGAGCGCCGCTACTTTTCGACAAAGAAACGAATATATATGTATATAGAGAACTGGCCGCGCGGTGTCGACAGGAGGGATTAAACGACCCTTGAGGCACAATGAATACAATCGGGACACCAAGGTGATTCAATAGTCGAAAAAAAAATTATTAAGATCAACACTAAAGTTTTTATATCGAGGTAACATAATTTTAAGGCTCAATTGATGTATTAAAATTTGAGAATTTTTATAACGCGTAATAGAATTGTAATATGAGATTTTAGAATTGTTTACAGAGAACCGGCTACGCGGTGCCGATAGGAGGAATTAAACGATCCTTAAGTGACAATAAATACAATCAGGATAGTAACGTGAATTAAAGTTTGAAAAAAAATTAAGATCATAACTAAAGTTTTTATATCAAGATAACATAATTTTAAGGCTCAGCTAATGTATTAAAATTTGAGAAGTTGTATAATTTATAATCGAATTGCAACATGAGATATGACACGTCTTTATAGAGAGCCGGCCACGCGGTGTCGACAGAAGTGATTATACGACCCTTAAGACACAACGGATACAATCGGTATGAGAACGTAATTTAAAATTCAGTAAAAAGTGAATGTTACAATTAAAGTTTTAATATTAAAATACCATAATGTTAAGTCTTAACTGATGTATGAAAAATTTGAGAATTTTTATAACTCGTAATCGAATTGTAATATGAGATTTGCAATAAAAATTCTACGTTTCTCGAACTAAATTGTAATATCAACAATTACAGTAATTGTAATTAAGCGATTGTGAATTTGGGAATTTCTTTTCGATAAACTTTTTTTAGCATCTTGTAAACTGTCCCGATGACACGAAAACCCAGTGACGATTGTGTGACTTGTATTCCGTCCTCGAGGAGGCATAATCCCATTTGTCCCTAGGCTCTCTAGGCAGATGTTGGTTAGTGTGCTAATCATTCGGCTCGGTGTATATATAGTCATCGGTTAATATACCGTTTTATATACCCACAGGCGCAATTGCGCGAAGGCATGGAAGCGCGAACGCTCGGCGCACCATATCTCGCTCCTTATAAATTCTCGTTTTCCTTCTCCAGATAGCAACGTGTGTTTTTCTCCGCACGCATCATCCTCGCTCGGAGATTTCTTTGCGTGTGCGCGCCGTCTGTTATTGTACACACTCGGCGAAAGGCCAAAGGCCACAGTGTTTACGATACGAAGGTCTACGAGATCTCGTGACGCATCCTAATGTATACCCAACTATATTTTCTATTGGTATTTATGTTCCATTTAAGGCGGAAGATAGAGAAGAAAATAAATACGAAATAGAAATGAAAAAAAAAATCACGAACGATTTCGAGCTCGATCGATTTGTTCTGCCAGGGGAGGAGAGTTGCCATGCTTGGCCGCAGCGGCGAGACGGAACGGCAGGACGAAAAGAGCCCACGAGAGTCGCCGGTGGCGGCTGGGCGGCGAGAGCCACGAGCTCCTGTGGACCCCGATCGAAAACCGGACGCGACCGCTCGAGCGATTCAGGAATCCGAGACGACGACGACGAAGGGCTCTATACAACTTCGCGGCGGAGCAAGAGAACTCGGCAACGATTCTGCTCGTGCGTGGCTTCCACATCCGTTTTTTTTAACTCGTATTAATTTATCCTCTATCAATTGGGCTTTTTTATTTTTTTATTTTTAGCACAATATTTATTATTATTCTCCGTTTATCGTGTATCTTGGACGGACAATTTATCGCGGGAACGATCTATCGATTATTTATTCGATATGGGACCAGCGATGGTCACTGTATTGCTTATTTTTTTTTTTTCTTTAGAGGAAAAATTGCAATAAATTCTGCATATTCCGACGGACGAAACGACGATCAATGGCCATAAAATTGTACAATGTATGGAATTTTTTGCAACGGTCGAATTTGTGGATTAAACGGTCGAGATAATTTATTATCATTTTCTTTTTTTCGTTAGATGACAAATTGCAATAAATCGTAGATAAAATTCGTTCGGGTGAAACATCGACTAATGACCATAAAATTGCACGACCCACAGAATTTTTTTCGAAGGGTCAAATTTCCGGATTAAACGGTGCAAATGATTCTAGATAATTTACTACAATTTTTTTTCATTAGAAGAAAAATTGTAATAAATCTTAAATGAAATTCGTTCAGACGAAACATCGGGTAATGACCATACAATTGAACAATGCACGGAATTTATTCCAACGGTCAAATTTACGGATTAAACGGTGCAAATAATTCGAGTTAACGTATTGCCATTTTTTTTCTTCCTCACAGGAAAAATTGCAATAAATCCTGTATAATATTCGTGCGAACGAAACATCGATGATGACAATAAAATGGCACAATCCACGGAATTTTTTCAAACGGTTAAATTTGCAGGTTAATCGGTGCAAATAATTCTAGATTATCCATTAACATTTTTTAAAAATCAGAACTTCAATTTATTTTTAAAAAATGAACTTATGACAATGTAGAAGCGAGGTCTCCAGAAAAGGGACGTTCACACTCGTGAGAATCTTATCTGTGGTTCTGCCTCGCTCTACCGCATCGAGGGACGGCTCACACCGGGCTCGGTAGTTGCGCTCTTACCGATGATTTATTTCGCGGGAGTTCGTACCGCGCGTTGCGGCGGTGCCGCGAGCGAGAGATAGCGGACGAGCGGAGAGGAGTTCCGCGGCCGGGGCGAAACACACGGAGAGGCGAATTGAAAAAGGCATAAAGAAGGCCAAGTCCCTCGAGACCGCCACCGCCGCAGACGCGCGGGACGTTCTCGGATCTACGGAGATAAAGTTCCTCTGGAATTTAGAATCTCATTGTTTAACGCCGAGTCGCGCGGCGTCGCGAGTTAAAGGGGGCACTAAAGTGGAAGATCACGTACTCGCATTTGACGAGACATTCGCCGCATGAATCGTCGCGATACAAGCCTCCGCAGCTTGTCGCTATTCTTATCACATTCTTTTCCTCTTTACTTCAAGATCACAGTCATAAATAGAACTTTTTTTTCCTTTGAACGTTCGACATGAATTTTTTAACCCACGAAGGAATCTTCGCAATATCTTGCCGTCGCGACAAAATTATTATTATTATCTGCATCGGTTTGATTTGAATATTATACTATTAAAATCGAACTGATTCAGATAATAATAATAATTTTGTCGCGACTCAGAATTAATCGAGCTTCCAGTTCGAAATTTACGATAGCAATTACAATGACGAACATTCTATAATAATAATAATAATAACAATAATAATAATAACGTATGATACGAAATAAATTAATAATAATATTATTGTCAATCATAATAGAGTTGTCGAATGATGTGTGCGATGAGAAAATGTATTTCTCTGATTTCGGAACGGTCTAATTTCGGTTTTTAATGCTTTGTGGTTTTTAATGAAGACTCAACCTAGGCTTCGACCTTGCTCGAGGCCATCTTCAGTACGATGTTTATTTCGTCTACGGTTGAATTTCAACCGGGTAAATGTCAATATACTCTTCTACCTTATATTACTTAAGCTATGCCTTATCATTTATACTTTTTTTTCCTTAGATGACGTGTTCTTTTTTCATTATGATTTTTTTTGTGCCCATGGCATTCTTACAACGGCTATCATTTATGTGTGATTCTATATATGTGATGTGTGATAGCTATCTAGAAAACTGGCATTAGCGTTGAGAGTAGGTTAGAATGAATTACATTTGACATCGACTTTTTAAGAACAATACCCAATTACATGGATTATTATGTTACACCGGTTAGACAAGCGTCGCAGTTCTCGTTTCTCGCTTCGCCAATTTCCGTTCCGAAGCCGCCGCAAATCAAAGAAACAAATAATTAATAACAATTAACAACAATAAACAACAATAATAAAATTTTTATCTCAACCTCAAATGAGCCGAATTTTCACTTCGACCATTTAAATCCGCAGTTGCGATGCTGACGATTGAGCCGTTTCGGATGATGGTGTAAAATTTATAATCGCGTCTGCGAGTCAATCTCTCACGAAAGATAAATAGCACGTGGGTTAACCGAACGCCCCACCAGCGTCGCGAAGCCATCGCGAATAATGCGCTCATACTCGCGAGCGAAATATAGTCGTCCGAGGAGTTTGTACTGGCCTATACATTGGCAGTGTATACGGAAGGGGGGGGAGGGCAGAGAGGGGGAGAAGGAAGCGTGCAAAAGCATGACCAGAAGAGATTCATATATAGGATTCAGAGCGTACCCGGGCTCTTCTGTTCCCCTGGTATTTCAGCTATCGAGACGTTTGCGCAAATCGCGTTGCACCGAGTACGCTCACTCGCAGCGCGGGTGGACGCGCCCGCGCGCACTTCGCGTTTTCGCGGCCAGCTGCTCTCTCAGATCCGCGGACGCGCTTTGTGTTTGCCCCTCGGACGAGTCGCGCGTCGCCGGCGCGCCGGCTCGGCCTCGAGTGAGCGACCCGCGTCGCCGCTGTGCGATGCCCGCGCGACTGACGAAATTTAACCGCAAAGACTTCCCGTCGATAAGCATAAATATTTTTAAAAATTCGCGGATAGACAACTGCAATAACATTAAGCCTCCAAGTGCCGAGACTTTTTGCCGATCGCCAACGACCATGTCTTCTTTTGAGCATAAGAACGATACGGATGTTCGTAATAAATTTTCTTCTGCGTTATAAAAAAAAAAAAACACTTCGAGGTATGTCTGTGAATTTTTATTGGATTTTTTTAGCACATTAACTTGTTATTCGAAGCGTTTGGAGGTCTTGGGAAATTGTAGGTTCTCGTTGAACAAGGATCCGGTACGTGAAGGGATAATATTAAACTTTTGGCAGCCGGCAAGATTGTTGGCTACCGACAAAAGCAGACATAAACGCACTGTGTCTTCGACGAAGAATTAGAAAAATGTTTTTATTTTTAAAAAAGAAAAAATCTTCGCTTGTAGAATTCTCCGAGTAAACTTCCATGAGCGAAGTTTGATAAGATTTAGTCTCGTGAAATTTAATCTTCGTCGTGAATAAACGGTGCCTAATAATTTTTTTTTTTTTTTCATTTGGGATACGAAAATTACATTTTACTTGGCTTCTTAGCAATAATCGAGACTCCAAGAAGCTTCGAATTGTTGTGCAACCGAAAGTCGTCAATTAGTCTAATCGGAGACTGCGTAGTTTCAGAAACTGTCGCAACTGTATCGCCCATCGTGCGTTGCATCACAAAGAAGAAACAAGAGGCGTAAAAACTCTAATTTGTTTTTTCCGTCTTGGATGAAGGAGTCTGCGATAGTTTAATTGAAAACATTGCGAATGGAATTTAGATTACGAGTGCGACACCTCGTCGACGGCCGGATGTTCGGTAATTATTAAAATTTCTATCGCGTGTAAGCGAAGGCTCACAGCGCGCGAGACTTCGCGAACATCCGGAGTGTAAGATCGATCGAGCAAACATCCGCATTTGATTATTCCACGCTCGTGCTGCAGATCCCGGATACGATGATCCGGCACGTTTTACTATTAACATCGCGCCCTCGTATGTACGGCACAGTTCCGGATTCGATAGAATGCAAATGCTAATTGATCCGCGAGCTTGAAGACCACAGTGTGTAGAGGAGAGCCGGGCAAAATGGCACACCGGGGCAAAACGGGATAATGAGAAAAAAACAAAAACAAAAACAAAAACTTTCTGCATCTACTGTGCTTTGCCCCATTTCGCCACACGTATAACCTCCGTTTTGACGTTTCATTTACATGGGGCATATCTGCAGTTAAAACATTGCCCAGCATGCATACAATAAATTGAAAAAAAATTATCCCAACTAACTTTCTGCTCAAATTTGTTATTATCCCTTATTTATAAAAATGCAATTTTTAAAGTAGTATTTTTTCGATAAGAACAAAGAATCGTATTTTCGATACAAACAAAAAAAAGTAAAATAATAATAAAATCAACAACAACAAATCACAGTAGGTATATAGTGTTGACAGCTGATTCGTAGCAAAACGCAAAATTCGTAGCAAAACGCATCATAATAAAACCTGAAAAAAGACACAGGCCACGATTCAAAGAAACAACTTGCCAAATTTTGTCAAGAGATTTTTTGTCAATTCGGAGAACACTGAATATCAAGGAAACGCGCAAAGTCTCGTGATCACCGCGAAACGCATAACTCCCGTCTTTTGGCCCTGGCGGGCAGTCGGGAGTTAAAAACGCAATTCTCCAATAACTTTGGGATGGTGGCGATGATGGTACAAAACGTGGGGCAAAACGGATTTGCAAATCCGGATATATCGTTGGGACAAAATGGAGCATCAAAAAATTATTGGGAAAATTGAGTTTTGTCCTCACTGTCCCATTTTACCCCGCTGTGCCATTTTGCCCCGGTGTCCCCTACGAAGGTCCGATGCATCTCGGCTGCGGGCGACGGTGTCATTGCTAATGGCGCGGCGCGAGCCGCTCCATCTATTTCCCACGCTTCCGCTTCCAGTTCGAGTTTACAAAAGCTTCTGTTCTTTTTCTTAGGCCGGCACTCGGAAGCCGGGAGAGTGGAAGGTACTTGCGGCTCGCGGTCTCTCGTTTCTTGGCGTAAGTACTATAATGCAAGGGAGCGCATTGCTCGCGGTGAGACGCACGTATGTAATTTGTAATGGGAACGACTCATGGAACGGGCACAGAGACGCGCGTGCGCGTGCACTATCGTACAACGGTAACATCGAGGTCGCTGTGAGAATTGGTCGGGTAATAGAATTTCTGGAATTCCGGTGTTGCTGGCTCGAGGTGTGCAGATGGTAGATCAGCATTGTTCTGTTCGAAGGTCGTTCTGTGATTGAACCATTCATCGCGAGGCAGGAACGTTTGAGAGGAAAGATATCCGACGTTTCTGAGATTCCGGGGAAAGGATAAATAAGAAATGGAATTTTTTTTTTTGGCGTTTGTTGCCTTCGTGTTGGTGATGATTTTATTTCGATGGCGAGGAAAAAATTAACTTGTTTATAAGGATTGATCACTTATGCTATTTTTTTTGAAAAAATGGTCACGAGAAATCTTGTAGAGACATTTTTGTAGAGAAAAAGTGGATCAGATCGGTCAAAATGTTTGTAGCGTATAAGTATTGAATATGGACCAGTTTATGCATAATTGATTCCCGCGTCAACCAGGGTGGGTTATATTCACCACTTTTACCCTATTCATCGATAAGTCTTAATTAGCGCTACGTTGAAGAAGAGTCCGGTGTGATCCGACCGTGAATCTCCCCCTTTTCCCCCAGCTGCCCCGTTTCAGCGGAAATGAAATGTCGATCGGTTATCTATTTAAGGTATATTGATAATAGAAACGCGTAGTAAAAAAAAAATCTAATTTTTTTTACCATTTTTTGTATTCATATTGGTGATAAGTTTATTTCGTTGACGATGAAAAATTTGATATTATTATAAAAAAATTGATAATTTATTTTATTTTTGTAAAAACGATTGTGAGAAATCGGACCAAATTTTTGTTGAGTGAAAGTGGACAAAATTGGACTAAATTTTCGTAGAGTAAAAGTGGACAAAACTGGACCAAATTTTTGTGGAGTAAAAGTGGCGAATATGGACCAGTTTATGTATCACTTATCGACCCGCTAATCGGAGTCGGCCATTCGCAACTTTACATCGACGAGTCGTAATTAGCGCTGCGTTGAACAAGAGTCCGGTGCGATCCAACCGTGAATCTCCCCTTTTTCCCCCATCTGCCCGTTTCAACGGAAACAGAATGTCAAGAGGTTATCTCTTTAAGCTATATCGACAATAGAAGCAAGTAGTAAAAAAAAAGGAAAAAAAACCAAGAATAAAATACGCTATGAACGTGCCCAACAAAGAATCCAACAGCTCCGTTGTCCGAGGCGTGAGAATGTGGCAAATTTGTCAGTAAAACTACGTCGAGCCGGAGAGCTTCCCGGAACTCGTTCTCTCGAGACTCTTAGTTTCCAAGACTCGGGGCAAAAATGTACGGAATATTATTATGCAAATTGTAGCACGGCCGAAAGGAGTTCGAAGGATGCACAAAACCGAGTCAGAAAATCCTTCGGACGAGTGCTGAACAGTCGGACAACGTGGTGGACATTTTAACCCAGCGCAAGGTACCTAATTGGCACAAATCGCAAGTTTCCGTGGAATATTCGCTCGCGAGTATCTTCGCTATTTAAATTTTTGTTCCTCCCCCCTATCCGCGCTCGGCTAATGGGGTTCTTGTATGGAAGCTTTGGTCGCTCGTTGCACCGAAGAAAATTGTAGTTCGGATGTTCTTTAACGAAGTGCAGCGCGGAGAGCGAGCCGCGCCCTGGTGCTGCTGTTCGCTCGCCGCCGGCAGAAACAGAAGCATGCTTCTCGGTCGTGCCAATTGAACCGTGGTGCAGGCTCGCCGGTTACTTTTAATTGTCCTTAACGAGGCGCTGGCTCGTATCGCCGAGTGCAGTGCGAGCCTATCGAGATAGTCAGCGCGGGCTGAGCCCGACCAGACACACCGAGAGCCACGAGAAGTCGTTCACAATGGATAACGGTTCGGTCATCGTACCAACTACCGAGAGTCCTAAACAAGAGCGCGCATACGCGCCCGCCATCGGCGGCTTTCCCATTGTTACATCTCTCGCCGTCTGGCTCGAACCGAGCGACGCTCACGAATGCGCTCGGCTCATTGACGTGCGAAACGGAAAAACCGGAGCCGGCTGCGGATACTAAGAAATGTTATCAATGTCTCGAAGCCTCCACGGCTGTTGAAGGCAACTGGAGAATTTTAAAAATGTTACTCATTTATTCGATTTTTCAATTTTGGGAGCTCATTAACATTTCGAGCAGTTTGCCTATTTGAAAAATCATTTTTTCCCAACTGCTGGAGACTTTTCTCTATCCTTCAATTTTTACAGCTAAATAAAACAATTTTATGATGAAATTATGTTTAAAATTTTTTTTTATGCGTCACTATACTTCAAATTTTTCTCAAATTTTTTTGTCTTGAAATTCGAGAAGGTCTTTATTACGAATAGGTTTTTTTGCCATTGTGATGAATGTGGTGAAACGGACAAATTCCGACCACTTCATTCATCTTTTATTGACTTTTTTTTTATTCACATACGAGAAGATAATTAATTATAAATAGCTATTCTTCGATTATAAATATCTTTTGTGCGGATGTGGTGAATGACGTTGAATTAAATGGTTTACCCTTTATCAGTCCGACGTTTCTCCGCAAATTAATCTCTACGGATATATCAATTATTGTCATATTATCGTCAACGTAAGAAATAATTATGCGTTCGACGAAAGCAATCGATTGAGGCGGCTCGAAATTACAGTCGGTCACAACGGCTTCAATAGGCAAAGCAGGCAACAGATACGATCGACGAGCAGATGACAGGTAATTATACAAGTGGGGAAGTACCGGTTGGAAATTAAAAAAAAAAACAAAAACAAAAAATGATCTATCGTACCGATCGAAGAAGCTGCGATTAACAGATTAGAATCGAAGGCAGATGTTGAACGTGTTTAGCGGCGAAGATTCTTCGGAGTCAGGGTCGACCGGAAGTCCCGCGCGGACTTCTCCGCGCAGGACTTATTATGTGGGCCAACCCGCGAAACGGAAGATGGCAATCTGAATGCTCATATATTTCGCCGTCCGAGCAGGTGTTCGGGAGACTAAACGGAGAGTAATGTCCTCTCCGACGAATTCGAGAGGTCGATAGACTTTTATGCAGAATTACCTTAAACTTCGCTCATACCTCAATTACAATATTTACTCCAACAATTAACGGTAATTAATTTTATGGATAAAATAAATCGACCCAATCGTTAAATGGAATTTCTTTCCTCGGGCTGAACTTCTGGGGAGGGGAGTAAAAATGGAACCAGCATCGTCCATGCTGGACGAGACCTTTTTTTACGTCACCCCAAAAATTAACAAAAATGGTCCGTCTTGCCCCGTTCTTCCCTACGCCCTCCTAACTCTTTGTCGACTCCCATACGCACGATGGATCTTTGCTCCACGTAACGGACCATGTTCGCCCATATCTGTATTAAATTATTTCACTTAACGATTGACGGTCATTAATTTAATCGATAAACTAAATCGATCCAATCGTGAAATGGAATTCTTTTCCTAGGGCTGATCTTCTGGAAGGGTGGAGGTGTGGGGTAAAATGGAATCCCAGGGCAAAATCGACCCGCGTCCTCTATTTTGTACGAGACCCTTTTTTATGTCCCCCAAAAAATTTACAAAAATGGTCCGTCTAGCCCCGTTCTTCCCTATGCTATGAACTCCTTGTCGACTCTCATATGTAGGATGAAACGTTGCTCCACATAACGTACTATGTTTTCACACACGGAATGTGACGCCGGAGTGCATCGCGAATTAAACGGCAATGGCTCTACTGGTCGGGCTCGTGACATTATGCGCGCCCGTGCTACGTGGACTTGAATACTATATAGCCTCAGGAATACGATATACATATATATATGCATGAGCCATGGTAAACGCGAGATGCGATCGCCGTCGTGCATTCTTCCGTGACTTTTCAGGAGCCTCACGCAGCCGCTTCTGGTTCGAGTTAAAGCATATATATATGTATAATATAATATATAGATATATATATAGATATATATGTATATATTGCGTGGCACGGTAACCAAAGCTCCGTATAGCATTAAAGGGTAAACGTGCAGATTACCTTCGACTCGGAGGACAATACCACCCACGCGCTATTACATGCGCTCATCCATAGATTTATAGTAAAAATAAAATAGATGTGAGTCACATCCACGATCAATCGCATGAGGTAAATTGCTTCACGACGCATTATTTATTTATTTTTAACTACGGAATTATTATCTTCCGATGCGCCTCAACTGAGCAAGAGAAGCCTTACGAATAATAATAATAATTTCGAGCGTTTTATCGGGATCGAATATGGATACATGTTCATCGATGGAAATTGTAGTTTTCTGAGAATTCGAAACCGGCAAACGATTTTTTATTTTCGAATTGTTTATTTATTTACTTTTAACTGTGGAATTATTATCTCCTGATGCGCCTTGACAGATCAACACAATTCTTAGTAGTAATGATAATAATAATGTAGAACGTTTTATCGGGATCGAATATGGATGCATGTTCATCGATGGAAATTTAAGTTTTCTGAGACCTCGAATCCGGCATACAATTTTTTTATTTTCGAATTGTTTATTTATTTATTTTTAACTACGGAATTATTATCTCCGGATGCGCCTTAACAGATCAACACAATTCTTAGTAGTAACGATAGTAATAATGTCGAACGTTTTATCGGGATCGAATATCAATGCATGTTCATCGATGGAAATTGTAGTTTTCTGAGAACTCGAAACGGGCAAATAATTTTTTATTTTCGAACTGTTTATTTATTTACTTTTAACTACGGGATTATTCCATATGAGCCTCAACTTATCTCCAGATCTCCAGATGAGCCTCAACTGATCAACACAATTCTTACGAATAATAATAATAACGCCGAGCGTTTTATCAGCATCGAATATCAATGCATGTTCACCGATCGAAATTGTAGTTCTCTGTGAATTCGATCCCAGCAAAAAAATGTTTGTTTTCGAATAATTTATTTGGTATTGATTTTTGTTTCTACCAACATTGAAACAAAGGTGCTTTCGAGTAAGAAAAATGAATTTCACGGTAGACAAAATTGATACTGGATCTTGTCGATTATACTTTAGCAAGAACATCTGACTCACCGCTAACCCGGCATGCTTTCGCCGTATATATGCATGTACTTTTTAATTTATTTTTTCGACGAATTCTTCACAAAGCGATATGAACACTCTGCAAAAGGTAACGAGAGAATTTATTGTAAAATATCGTGCCGGTATATAAGATCTCGGCGGGGCCTGTCACGACCGAGTCACGACCGTGCAGCAAGGATCGCGGCGCTTCACTGATCGTGCAGCGGTAGCGAACAGGCTTCTCCCCTGGGCCCAAGGATCGCCGAGATACTCGACACACATGTATACACAAACGTACGTACACATAATGTTGCGAAACGTTTTGCGGTGGTGCATAATGCACGGGTGTGCGCGTATGTGTGTGTTTAATGTATAGTGCAGAGCACATTGCGTGACGCGGTAGATCGTCGCTAAAGCCGCTCGCCCGCGAACAGCCCAGAAATGATCGTGCAACCGCGCATAAACGTACAGCTGAAAAATCTCCGCGCAGTGTAAAATACCTCCGTAAAACGATGATCTATAACAAGAGGGTCAGGACGATTTAGCGGGAAATATACAAAGCCGAGAAAATAATGGCAAGGCAATTTTCGCCGCTCGATTTCTGCGCAGCTTTGGGAGTGATCTATTGCGCAACGCGGGTACACAGTCGATCGAGCGAATACCAGACAATTACAGACTCACCTTGAATAGCGAAAAATTACGGGTTTCGAGTCTGTAAGCGGCCAGTTCCGGGAGACACTTTTCGGATATATCACACGCACGTATAATCAAATATTATTTTTTTATTTTTGAGATTTATTAAGGGGTCGAAATTAAGTTAGTCATATTTTGATATTTTTTTTTTTAGGTCACTACTTCTTCTCGGGGATGTTTGTTTATGATCGAGTTTGTCTGTTTTGATTTTTTTGCGATAATATTTGGTACTTTTGGTTGTATAGAGGAGGACCTTCGACAGGATCCTCGCACGAGGCCGGGAAACCGAACGATACTGCGAGCCTGTCGCCAGTCTATAGACCGATCGAGGTTGCTCGCTCCTCTCCCTTCTCTGCTCTCTCGCTCACTTGTCCCCCTACCACGTGCAACACGCGACTTTTCTCCTACCCTTCCGCAATGCCCGTGCTTGCCTCCTGTGCTCGCTGTGTTCATAAATCAATTTCTTTACCCCTTTGATATTTACGAGGCGCAGTGAAAATCATACTTTAGATTAAAATTCTATGGTGTATGTATTTAATTTGATTTTCATAGACATATTATTTCTTTGCGACGCGTAGTGGTAATTAACTATTAATTACACTCAAAGAGCGGAAGAGGATTATTATTATTTGTTTCAAATTTGCCACAATTTTTAATCGCGAATACCGGTGGAAATATAATATAGAGTATTTTAAAATTTCATAACATTGCACTATTTCCGTATATTTTTCTCGTATCGGTTGCGGAACACATCTGTCTACTAAAGTGTAATGAAAAAATTGACGAAATTGACGTAAAGGTAATTAACTTTCAATTATACTCAAAGGGTGAATGAGGATTTTAAAAAAAATCTCAAATTTGCTACAATTTTTAATCGCAATGACTGAGGGAAATATAATATAGTATATTTTAACAGATTATAATTATTGCCATTACACTATTTCTATATATTTTTCGCGTACGATTGTGGAACTCATTTGTCTACTAAGGTGTAATGAAGCATTTTGCGAAAGGTGTTTTTCTTTTTTTATTCAGCAATAATTTTGGATATCGGCATCGTCGATAACATTTATAGCTTTGCAAGCGGCGCTTCGTTTTATGGGCATTGCCGTGTGTTCCCTGCTAGTAAAGAGAATCGCGAACGGTCAAACACAACGATAAAATACTTTCCGCACTCGCACGCGTAACAGATCGATCGTATAACGATAAAATTAGCGGTTAATTAGGAGGACTCGGGCGGACTCTCGGCTCACAGTCCCCATGAGAACGGGTCGTATGTCTGTATTACACGCAACCCACATTCGCGCTTAAAACTGCAACTTGCGGGGTGCCTCGAGGCTGTTTTCTATTAAAATGCAAGGACGTGACTCACTCGAAGGAAAAAAAATCTGGTGAACTAACGGACGAGAGTAATTCACACGTAAGCACTCTCACTGTATATATAACAGTAACAGAGCTGGCCAGTACTTGAAGTACCCGGTACTTGTTTGGTCCTTCAAGGAAATACTTGAAGTACACATATACTTTGTAGTACTTCATTAATGATATTTTGTTTAAAAAAAATTTTTAATTTTTCAATTTTTGGCAAATTTAGTATTTTATGTCCGACACGAGTTTCTGAATCGAATATCACGGCAGAGTAAAATGAGTTAGTTTTGGAATCAGCGGTTAAGAATATATATAGAAACAAAAAGCCATCAACGAGGTTTCTCACAGAACAACTATTGTAATAAATGAGGATTCCCTGTGCAAACTACGTTGCACTTAATTTTTTTAACTTTCGACACCGTTTGACCCTACGGACCTAACTACTTGAAAAATACTTCAAGTTCAAAAATTACTTGAAAAATCCTTCAAGTATAAAAATTGCTTGAAAAATCCTTCAAGAATAAAAATTACTGGAGAAATCCTTGAAGTACAAAAATGACTTGAGAAATATTTCAAGGACAAAAATTAATTGATACTCGAAGTTCGTGAAGTATTTTTTGGAGCTTTTCGCAGCTGTGATATATGTGCACTCTTACAGCAAAATATTGTATTCTTTCAATAAAAAATGTTTCATTAAACTCTGGAAGCGGCAGCGGCAGCGGCAGCGCAGGACCGTTCATTATTCACCGAGACGCGTATAACTACAACTCTGTTTCGAATTCGACGCAATTTCCAGTTACCTTACGGTAAATTCTACCTACGAGGTAACAGAGACGCCGAGTCTGTTAGTGATTTCATTTTGTACCACTCGAACCCGCCCAGAAACAACAAATTTTTACTGGTTCGTTAATAAGATTTTGCAATCGAAGTAAATGGTTTTGCGCACCGGGAAATTAACCGTTAATCCTGTAATCAGGCAGGACGACTTTGCGTATACTCTTTTTTACAGAAATCTCTTCTACATGTAAGAGAAATTATACTTGGGATTTTCTGGAACGATTATTATAATGTTTTATTTAATATAATTATATTGTTATTATTATGCGAAATGGTCTAGGATGGTTCCACGAGCATAGTTCTTTTCGGCTAAAGGAAGAGTTTTATAGCAGAGCTGTTCGTGCAGCCTGCACTGTAATTATCGACCGTAGATTTTTTTTTTACCTACGATTCTAATTGGGAATTCTGCGTAGCTGTCCATCCCGAGACGGTCTGATCTACGGTTCAGTCTTTCTGTTATAATTCTTCATATATTTTTTTTCTCTTTTTCATAGCTTCGTTGCTTTGTTTTCTTTATTGGATACATGTGCGTAGGAACTGCGAAAATTTAGCTACAGCCGTGTCGACGTCTGTCGAACGTTAAGTCAGCACCGAGAGATATATAGCTAAGCCCCGAAGGTGCTGCCGGTAGTTCCGTTCCTCTCTCTCGAGGTGGCTCTCCCACATTCGGTCCAACCTGACCGCATTCCTCGACGAAACTGTCTCTCGACCTCTCGCGCTCACCGACTCTCTGTCTTCGATCGTCTTTCGGTAACCGAACGATTGCCTCGTCCCCGTTTGTGCCCCAAAGTGTATTTACTCGTGAATGCAGTAGCGCTGACACACGCGAATCCGGACATTTAATTCGCCATGGAATAAACTCGCCAATCTCGCCAGCAGAACGGTTCGATTAGCGCGATGACATCTTTCGCGAAAAGCTTACCGATCTTGTGTATATATATATATATCGGATATAGCAGAAGCATTCGAATCTATCTCAATATTTTCTCTCAAGCTAATAATTAAATTGAAAGAGGCCAATATCAATTTTTAGAAAAAAAAAATTGATGTTTTTTAACGCAAAAATAAAATATACTTGGCGAAATATGGCAATTCTTTTAGATTGAAAATCTGGGTCATCGGAGAAATCATCGAATCATAAAGTTCCTCACTTATCACGTTAATTAAGTAATTTTTGTTTCAATCTGGCTATAAAATTTAAGCAAATTTAGAAATTGATTTTTTTTCCTTTTAATCGATTCTAACTTTCTATCGCCACGAGAAATTTTAAAAATTTTCAATGAAATTTCCGATGATCCAAGGTTAAAGGGACGTACGGATTGTCTACAAGCACAGCCGATGTATCGCTCGGAATTTGGATCATCTGTGTAATGTTCCATCGGCTTCGTTGGGCTGAGGACCTTAAAATTTGTAAATGTTAAATTTGACCTGAGAGGTAGAATTCTGGGTTTATGTGACATGCAGCCTCCGGTACGGAGGCGCGGCTCCATGCACGAATGCATGTACGCGCACCGGAGTCTCTGTCGCCGACGCCGTGCGGTTTAACGAGTTTGTACTCCTCGTCGATGCCGGAGTTGACTCGGTGACCCAGTGGCCTCGAGAGTCCTCCGGAACCGCGAACCGAAGAGCTCAGAATGCCACATACTTGTCCGATGGCTCGATATTACTGCCTTGAAATACGTCAGATGTCTTTCCGAACAAACGTCCCGACAACGGTGTATTTCTTTGCTCCACGCGGCTGACCGGAAGTGGTAAAGGCCTGTGAAGACCGTTGACTTCCGCTCTCCGGTCGGAACTGCAAGTCGTGTCGCTCTACTAAGCTAATGTTATATATATATTTAATGAATACATCCTGATCGGAGGATCTTTTTATCACCGGATCGAAAATATTGAAAAAAAAAAAATATTGTCGAAAAGTCATATTAATTTTGATAAAAACAAATTTACATAAAATTGTTATAAAAAAAATGTGTCGACCTGTTCAGTAAAGTAGAGGAGTCAAACTTTCACCAAATACGAGTGTTTTTAACGGAAATGTCATAGAATGTCGCCGAAGTTGTGACGAAAATTATGTCACTTTTTAAGGGTATGTCCCTTAAAAAGTGCCCACTTTCGGTTTCGTTTATGTTATAATAAAGTGGCTGATGATCTGTTAGAGATCCATCGACAATCTGCTGAATCCAAAATCGACGTTCCTTATCAAATCCGTGATTGAGATTCTCTATATTGTAATAAAGTACCTGATAATAAGTATCCTCTATCATAGATCCATTTTGCCGAAACCGTGACGAAAATTATAGTACTTTGTTAAAAAAAAATGTTGACTTCCAGTTCTTTCTATATATTGTAATAAAGTAGCTGATGATAAGTATCATAAATCGATGTCGCCGAAGTAGTGCCGAGAATAAGTATCCTCTATCGTAGATCCATTTTGCCGAAACCGTGACGAGAATTATAAGTTCTTCGTTAAAAAAAATGTCTACTTCCGGTCCTCTCTATATATTGTAATAAAGTAGCTGACGATGAGTATCATAAATCGATGTCGCCGAGATAGTGCCGAGAATTCTGTTATCTCGCCTAAAAATAAATGCCCATTTCCGGTTTTCTTTATTTTCCAACAAAGTAGCCGACAATAACTATCCTGCGTCAGAGATCCACCGCCAACCTACCTAATTCCGAAATCACGAAGATCCTCATCAAATCCGTGAATGAAATTTAGAAAGCATTGCCGATCCGTGTTGTTTTCGATCGATTTGTCGTTTCTCACTCCCATGTTAAAACATGGTCACAAAACCATAATGTTTTAACGATCGGTTCTCGAGGAATTCCTCACTCTCTTCGCGAGCGAGCCACTGCGAAGCCAACGGATGAGAGAGTAGCGGGCGAGCCGGAGCAAACTCGAAGAGGGCAAAAAATGCAAACACGGAAGCGTTGACCTGTGACCCGAAATTATCAACTTTCAATCTACCACCAGCCCCGTTCGCCTCCTGTCGAATATAAAGATCCACGATAAGATGCATTAGCGCTGCGTAGCGTCGATGCTGTTTGGCGCGCGTACGCCTCTCCGAACGAGCAAAAAAAAAAGAGAAAGAAAGGAAAAACGATGAACAGGAAAGAGAAGACAAGAAGGCGGCAGCGGCAAGTGTTGAGTTTACACGAAAGAGCCGGTGTTGGCTTGCAGCCTCGCAGCCACATCAAACATCACGTGTCGATACCCCCTTCCCCGCCTCGTTCCTCGCCAGAAGAAAACACCTAGAGCAGCGCACTCCGTCCGTCGTGCATCGTAACAAAGCGAACGTGTGTTAAAACGTTTTGTTCCCTTTGCACGTAGCTCGACCTTACGACTGGCTCGTGCCTAAAACGCACAAAAGAAAGAAAGACAGAGGACGAAAAAAAAAAAAACAAACAACGAATATCCTCGTGCGATGAGTCAGTGGCGCGCGGGAGAGGCGCACGCCGGATAGAGTCGGACGGGACTCGAAGTGTGTATCGATCGACGGATCCTTCGGCTGCGCGCGCATCCGAGTCTCTTTTCTTTCGACCCTGCGCACAATGGAACATAGGCGCTTGTACTTGCACCTATATTTCTTTTTATTGTCTCGCCGCACGCGGTACCGAACGAGGATACGCAACGGTATGTTCTGTACAGAGGGCTTGTCTCGACTCTGGCAACTTGAAAACAATAATACGAGTGAACGGTGCCAGGCCCAACGGCACTCGTCTATACACGCAATTCACCGTAATAAAAAGAGGCGGATATAAAAGAAAATGATTATTCGCTCGTCGGTGTTATTGTACACCAATTGAATTGCGTATTGAATTGCGATGCAACGTTTGGATAAAATATTGCGAATAAATAATCACCGTGGATGTATAGACAGTTTCATCAAATTACTACTTTCTCGAGCCTTTTTGTTTCTAATGTTTGTAGGAAATTATAGCGATGATGGAATTTGAGAAAAATAAAATAATTGACTGCAGTGTCTCTCTATGGCACACTTTTCCGACGTAAAAAGTTTTATTAAAAAACGAGATGGTAGCGGGGAATGAAGAGTGTTGAAAATTTTAACATATTTTTCCGCAAACCTATCAACCCCTCCCAGAATGTTATAAAAATGGTGTACTATTCCATTGAACCGTTTGAACGATATCGTATTTTAATTAGCTGGTTGGAAATACGAGACTAATCATTCGAATAATCAAAAATGACTCCACAACTTTTTAACCAGCAAATGGTTAAAAAAAAAATCCCCACCAGTGATTATAACACTTGCGTTCTCTATGGCACACCTTTCCAACGTAAAAAAATGTATTACAAAAACGAAATACTAGTGGGGGAGATGAAGAACATTTTAGAACATTTTTCCGTAAACGTATTAACGCCTCGGAGGATGTTATAAAAATTGGGTACCATTCCATTGAACCCTGTAAATGATATCGTATTTTAATTGGCTGTTTGGAGATATAATACTCATAATTCGAATGATTAAAAATTCGTCCATGAGTTTGTATTCTTTACCAAGCGAGCGGTTAAAAAAAAATTAGCCCCCCCCCCCCCAATTATTATAACACTTGCGCCGTAATAATTTGATTACGGTTATCGAGGCCGCATTATACAATACCAGTGCCGCCGGTGCATGGATAATTATTATTAATAATCGAACGAAAGTGATTTACGAGACAGGGGAGGGTTGGTGAAAATAATTTATCGATACAGGGATCACGTGAAGCTATCGGAAAATCGATGTAATGTATACTTATAGTATGCGCGCTGCGTGGGTATGAGCACATGTATAGCTGTCCTTACATTCGCCGGTGCGCAGCCGGACGCGTTCGCGAATGCTGGCCCATCGATCAACGTCCAGCATCCTCCGGATGACGTTAACGAGCCCGCGAGAAGATTCCTCGGCGGTACCGAGGTTCCTCCGTGCCCGGCACCTGCAGCAGCTTCTATCTACCCTACCTCAGCAAAACCCACCTTACTAGTTCATAGTCTTGAAATCCCGACGGAATTTATAGAGTGCAAACGTGCGGGTAGTTCATTAATTTTTTTTAGTATCTTTCTTTTGGTCGTCACACGCACGACTCTTTATCGAAGAATTATAATAATTTATATACAATATTATCCCCCCTGACTGTTGGGGGGAAAAGTGGTGAATATGGCCCACCTCGATTAACACGTAAATCAATGATATATGGACTGGGCCATATTCCCCACTTTTACCCTATATTAAATCGATCGAATTGATCTTTTTGAAGCCATTTTTCTTTTCACAACGCATACAAATATATATATTTATATCGATTTCCGTAAAAAACAGAGAAGCTTCGTGCGATAAAATATCCGTAGAATCCGTCCCGAAGAATTCGCCTAACGATGCGTAATGGCTCGTTAAATTTCACTCGAGTTACGTCCCAGGAATCTCGCTCGCGGTGTTGTTTTGCGCGATAAAGTAAATTGCGATAACGATATCGTTGGTAATTTTCTCGGGGTTGGCCGCGATGCGATTGCTTCGCAGCGTGCATTTGTAGATTCTTCATTAAATTCATCGCACATCTAGACCGGACACGTGGCCGAGAGCTCGATCAATCACGCTACACTTCTTCGTAAGTTTTTCCTTTTTTTTCTCGTCTCCCGCGATGATTTTATTATTCC
Organism: Ichneumoninae sp. A BG-2022a; assembly: GCA_030522665.1. Taxonomy (NCBI): domain Eukaryota; kingdom Metazoa; phylum Arthropoda; class Insecta; order Hymenoptera; family Ichneumonidae; species Ichneumoninae sp. A BG-2022a. The sequence goes on from JAPYZC010000271.1 coordinate 26,599, forward strand.
GCTGATTCACTCGGGGTCTTCGTGTACCGAACGGTGCGCGCTACCGGCCACGGTTACGCAATAATAATAATAGCGTGGAAAGTGGAATCTCGAGCAGGTGTTACTACAGAAAGAAAAGTGAAGATGAAACACGCTGTGCGAATATAATTTCTCCCCCTCTCGCCGTGCCGACGTCCGCGGCGCGGAAAGCGAAATGTTAACAATTTCTCGAGAGTACCGGCCAGCCGGCCGGCGCCGCGCGGTACCTCGAGAGTGCGTGCAATGAATTTTCGCTTTATGAGCAGCGCATAGGCCTCTCAGTGTACAGCCTCGTAACGCCCGAGAGTGGCTCGGGACTCCCCATTGTTACCTCTCTCTTGGCGACGATTATCATTTACTATCGCCTAACGATCCCCATTAAAGTACGGACGGAAAGGCGTAAGATGGAAGCGAATTGTGAGAATCGGCGGGAGTTCTTCAATGTCGCGTTGAACGTAAATAAATAAAAAAAAAAATATATATATATAAATAAATAGAGAATTATTATATATTGATTCTTGTTCGAAACAAAAACATCTACAATTTCGTAAACCCTTTAGAAGGTGAACCATTAAGAATTCTGAAGATAATGATCGTCGGTAAAGTAAGTTTTTAAAGTAAACCGCGATTATCGGCCCATAATTCTTTAATTTTGTGCACAAATGAACTCTCAACAAATTTTATCAACCCATTCTGTATGATAATTTTTAACCGTAAAATAATTGTGATTGTGATTTTTATATCTCTATACACACATATCTCTATATAATATAAAACGATTTTGCAGCCGCTGCCGCCGCCGTGTTCAAGAAAGGAGAAGGCTGGGGTCAAATGAACCACTTTGAACGGGGCCAAATGCAAAACTTTGAACGGGACAAATGAAACCCTTCGACCGGGTTCAAATGAAACAGGGCGGTGAAATATTCATAGTCCCCTTACGGGGGAGGGGGGATGTTCTGTCTCTTTGGGTGGACCCAAAGAGACAGAACGGGACAAATGAAACCCTTCGACCGGGTTCAAATGAAACAGGGCGGTGAAATATTCATAGTCCCCTTACGGGGGAGGGGGGATATTCTGTCTCTTTGGGTGGACCCTCAGTCTGAAATATTACAATTCCATGTAAAGAAGGGGAATTGAGGGAAGGTTGACTTGTCACTCTAATTTCATTTATTAATTAGTTTATGAAAAATTCGACGTCCCTTGCGGCCGCTGCGCGCGAACTTGATTAAGATAAACGACCCAGCTTCCGCCGCTGTGCAAGTTACCGCCATCGAGCGCAGTTTGTATCAAAAAGAAATTGACCGCATGTTGAAGAGGGGATTTTATTCTTGATTAATGCCTCAATACGTATATTTTTTAATAAAATGTTCCATTTAACAATTGGAGATGGCGGAAACTGGCTCACTTACCTTATTCTAAGTTCCTATTCTATGTAAGTTTTGGAGACACTCAAAGGGACGCGCGCGACCCATCCGAAGCCCTAGTATATATATATATTATATAGATTTAAAAAAAATAGGAATTACACATAACGACGATGTTTTAGTCAATCGAGACAAAAAAAAATTCGTCTACATTAAACAGAGTTGAATAGTTTTATAATTATTGTCAACATTTTCTTTATATATACATTTCTTTTTTTCGAAAACAAAGAAAATAATTCGTGGGGGCCGCGAGTCAACGAACCACCGGGTGAGCGATAATAATGCGACTTCCGGTCCGCGCCAGTCGCGCTGCAGTTTCTGCCGGTATACCGGTCTCTTGGCCGTATTATGTGGTACTGACTACACGCGACGCTAAACGAAACGGATGGGGTAAAAAATCATCATTATGCCCGCGTCGGCACGTACGGTACGTTGTACGAATGGTACGCTCGCCGCGGTACAAGTAGATACGCTAATGGCGTTACGCACTCGGTACCGCCGGGCCGATCCGTTCTTTACGCACGCACGCACCTCCCTCGCTTACCTATTCTATAGCTATGCGCGCAATCCTTCGGGCATGTACGCTTGCATTTGATTATATCCTCTATATGCGTGGGCAACGCTGCCGAGACACACTGGACGACCAGACACTCTTTATCTAAAACGCGGACGGAAACTATGTGCGCGGCAGTTTTGTCCACCGATACGTTTCTATTTATACTCGCGCATGCCATGGTTGCGACGAATCTCGAAAAACTCAAAAACCAGAAAAAGTCGTGGTTTTTTTTTAATCTGATGTTTTTCGTTCAATTCCGTGCTGCACGACGTTTACCTTTTTGTATTAGCAAACTTGTCGACTATATGGAGCATATATATTAATATGTCGTGATTTTATTTTTGTTGGGAACTTTTATTTTGTTGGTGATTTTATTTTTGTTGGGAACTTTTAGTATTTTGAACTGAGTTTAATGTAGTAATAATCATTATATGTTATATTTTACATTATTTTTAATTGTCCTTTCCAACCCTGATCGATAGAGTGGAAGCTTTACATTTTTGCTCTGAAAAAGTGGGAGAAGTCGCGAAATTGCAATTGGAGAATTTCTTCTTTTGTATATTGTTATGATTTTTTGAATTTAGGTATTCAGAATGTGTATGTGTTTGTGTTTGAATGTATGATTGTTTCAAGATAATTCTTATTTGCATTTACAATTGATTATCGTCCTTTGTTTTTTTTTTTTTTTTTTTTTTTTTTTTTTTTTTTTTTTTTTTTTTTTACAATACCCCGAAATTGTACAATATTAATGTGAAAATGTGTGTCACGCCAATCGTACCGATGTTTGCGAGAGATACGAAAAAAAATTGAAGATTTTTCAATAAATTTTCATTGATGTGATTATTTTTTCGCGGATGACCCGCATTACCCCCATCTCGCTGAATGGTAGGTATAAATAGGGCAGTGTTGTAGGGTCCGAGACCGGACGTGGGGGACCGCACCTGGCGCCCGCCCTCAGTCTGCACATAGACGAGAGGGGACTCCAGCCCTTCCCGGTACAACAGTGCAGTGCATAATACACACGGCAAAGCAATGTTTATGTGTCCAGGATTTAATCGACTCGGTAAGATCGAGACACAATCCTCAAGTAATTTCTCCTCGAGTGCTTGTGTACCCGAGAAAATCTCACGCTAATTATTAATGCTCCACGAGATCGAGATCATTCGAGGGGAAAAAAAGATGGTCGTTTGCCAAGTTTCGTGCAATCCACGAGACACGGCACTCGCAGCGATTTTTTTCTCTCGCTCCCGATTGTGCGACCATACTTCGAAATCTTTACGATCATCGCAGCTACACATTTTACGACTGCGAAGAAACGTTATTATACCATCACTGCCGGTACGCCCCCCCTCCCTTCCACAGGTACGTCTGCTCGCCTCTGGGTTCAACCGAGCGTCGATTGCGCGCTAATGATGCCAAGTTTTCACTTTTCATACCTGCCATGAAATAGTCGGCATACTGCACTCGAAATGTTTGCAGTGGTTTCACTTTTTTCGCTGCAAATTGCTTTAAGATATACACGGAAGGTTAAAATTACTCTTTAATGTCAAAGATTTAAGTGCAAAGAAAGTGGAAAAGAATGAAAGTATTTGCTTCTCATTTAGACAATGTAAATTGCACCGTGAAAACAAATATGACGCGATGAGATCAAAAAACATGTGGAAAAAAATTAATAGCAAATTCGATTACCTATTTAATTGCGCAATTGATAAAATTCCAGATATTTTTCCGATTTTGACAAGTTTTCACTTTTCATACCAGCCATGAAATAGTCGTCGTACTGCACGCGAAATGTTTGCTGTGGTTTCACTTTTTTCGCTTCAAATTGCTTTAAGATTACTCGGAAGCTTAAAATTACACTTTAATGTCAATGATTTGAGTGCAACGAAAGTGCAAACGAACGAAAGTATTTTTTTTCTTCTAATTGAGACAATGTAAATTGCACCGTGAAAACAAATATGGCGTGGTGGGGTTAAGAAAAGTGAAGAAAATTAAATACGTATTTCGATAATCTATTCCACTGCCCAAGGTATAAATTTCCAGGTATATTCCGGATATTTTTTTCATTATTTTAGTACACCTCCACCTTAACACTTTCGAGTTATTGCCATAGCTTAAAAGATTAAGATATTGGGTTCTTTGTGGGTGGCCATCGAACGGTACTCTCCTACGACTTTGTGACAGACCGTGATGAAATTTCGCACCCACTGTACCTCAGTCTCGGGAGCCTCGAGCATTATATTTCAATCGCAGAGCTTACGATCGAAATGAATAAAGAATGTGCAATCTTGAACGTGTATCGTCGCATGATCGATTAGCATTAATTCTGTTCGATTATGCGACGATTCACGTTCAAGATTATTAATGGCGATAGTGCGCGTAGATCAAAGGCAGAACAACAAAAACATAGCGAGACGAGCGAAACGCCACCGGCACGGCCTTACGACGTTTACCCGCTCGAGATAATTACGCTCACCTTGCTGTTGTTGAAGCTCAAAGACTCGTAGTCCGAGTCCACGTAGAATATGGAATTCATCTCTTGATGAAACCACATGGCTCTGCGGAAAAACACTCGCGCACGATACGCTTAACAGAAAATATTCTTGTCAAAGCTCGTTTCAATTTTTCGTTGGTGTAATTTCGCTAGCGACGCTCCAGTAAACACTAAACTCTACGCGACTGAAGTGCCGTAGGCCACACCGTGTCTTGCTATCGTTGCCGCCTTCGAAAAACATTTTATGTACTTTCCACGCGTAAGATTTGTGATAGTTTTTATTTACTAGGCCGGTATGACGAATGATCGACAGAAGGTCTTGTGCACGCGGATGTCCTCGGAAAACTGGAAAGCGATACGTTTAACGTGCGATGCTCGGGACTCACGCGCGACTTTTGCCTCCACTGTTGTGCTACTACAGCGTGCGTGTTTGCGGTGAAGTACGCAACGTGTCCTCTCCCCACTTCGAGAACTGTTGAAAGCCCGCGCGCTCTGGACTGTCGCTGGCTTCTCTCCCTCCGACGCGTTGATCGGCACGTCAACTGAAAATGTGACGAAAGTAATCGTCGATAGGATGCAAGATGTGATTTCACGAACATCGACGAACGTTGATCGAGACATTGATTCTTTCTCTTTCCGGCAATATCAATACGATCGGTCAAACGATCCCCTCTCCATTTTTCCTAGCCGGCTGTTGGCCGTTAAAAAAATGGGGGGGGGGGGCTTCAAGTTCGTACCTGTCTGGAGCGGATCAACGAATCAAAGTTTAGGACAGCTTCTTTACTTTATACTTTAAAAAAATTGTAGCGGTCACTTGTTTGAAATTCGGAAGAGCATGTGACGGTATTAAAGGGGAAATTTTGCAGTGAAGCCGGTATGATGTCGTAAAATTCGTAAAACTATAAATTTCGAATTAATTCCGAGATGCATAAAAATTCCTCGTAATGGCTGGAGCCACGCTTCTTACAACCAAAGATCCTTATCTTATTCCTGGTTATTATTATCAATCACACACAGGCAATATCTATACTACGGAAGAATGTAGATGTACTTTTTTTATAGATAAATAAATCTTTGCCGTGAATAATTTATTAAATCTTTCCGCGAATGTCGATTCGGTCGTTTAAACGGTCCCGCCATTTTTTCTAACCGACACTCGTTGTTTAGAAACGGGGGTGAGGACGGTTCAAGTTCGTACCTGTCTGGACCGGAACGACGAATCAGCATTTAGACTGCTATACTTGAAAAAATGCCAACGGTCATTTGTTTAAAATTCGGAAGAGGATGTGACAGTATTAAAGGCGAAATTTTGACGTGAAGCCGGTATGATAGAAAATTTTCGTACGAAACTATAAATTTCAAGTTAATTTCGAGATACACCAAAATTCCTCGTGATGGCTGGAGTCACTCTCCTTACGACCAAAGACCCTCATCTCATTCCTGGGTATTATTATCAATCAGCTATATCTATACTGTGTCAAAAATGTAGACGTACTTTTTTACAGCTAAAAAAGATCTTTCTTGTAAATCATTTATGAAATTTCTTTTCCAGTTATGCTGGTTACTGTCCTCAGTATCGGTTCCGATGCGGCGAAACTTACGGAGGACTGACCCACAAGCTGCTTCTCGATCCGACGATCAATCATGCAGAGACGCTTATTCTTTCGAACAGAAACACCGACGATTTCGAGGTCAGCCTCCGCGTTTTTGACATGAAGCAATCCCTAATATCCTGAAGACTAGTTTAAGTTTACAAAAAAATGCCACAATCAACTTCAACGAATTAAAAAAGAAAAAAAAAATGCAATATTTTCGTGGCGTATGTTTTTATTGTTCACGAAGATAACATCAACGATCGACGATGATAACATTCACGAGGATAACATCAAAGAAGATAATGTCAGTTTATGAGATACGCGGATTCTAGAACTCGTTAAAGATTAAGAGATATTTTTATGTTGTGATATTTTTGCGATATTTTTAAGGTCAATTTCGTTTTTCCAAATTTTGATGCATGTGATATGCGCAGGTGACGAGGCCACCGAAAAATGACATAGACATAGTGAACACCCGCTTCAAGCGGACAGACCCATTGTTCAAGCACCCGATGATACCCGGTTACGAAGGTACGTTGGACCGTTCATATCTTCGCTGTTGTTCACGACCTCGCTCGAATACCAGGCTCGCTGGGAAGTGGAAGAGCGAAGAATGAACGAAAGTGTCCCCTTACTACTCGGGTAATTCGAGCTCCCTGACCTCTTTGCTCCACACTCCCGTACGTTGCAGGGTTCATGCCGAACCTTAACGCAAGGAATGGCCAAAGGTACAGCGTCATGGCGACCGAGGGTCTCGCCGATTTTGAACGTCAGCAACTGCGGAAAAAGGAAGCATCCAATCAACTGAGAAAAGTGATGGCTCTGCAGAACAATCGAGGGGAACCTCGCAATCAGGAAGACCGTCTGGTAATCACCATTTTCTTAAATCATGCTTAAACAAAATTAAAAAAAAACGTTTATGTCATTCGTTGCAAAAACTGCAGTTTTGCGCACTTGGCGTGCGTAAAACCCCCATTTTCACACCGCGTGAATATAACTTTGTACGATACACATGCGAAAAACGTTTTCTGAACTCCTGTGATTGCAACACTCTCATTCGGCTGGTTCTGCAAACTCACACTCGTTACAAAAAGTTTTATCGCACTAATATCGTAATGCATGAAAAGTTGCACGTTTCATGCATGAGTTACATAAAGTGCCTTTGTGCGCATACTTCCCAAAAACGAAAAGCGTGATTTTCGTGAATTTCTGTGACTAGCAGGGAAGGAGAAAACAGGGGCGTAGAAAGGGGAGTCTTGACTCGTGTAAATGGCTTGTTCGGCATTTTCATTCTCTTCGAGAACTCCTTTTCTACGCCCTTGCCATACAAATAACTGTATCCCCATTTTCTAAATTAATTTTCAAATTTGGTGTCTCGTTTGTTGGATGGTTTTGTTTTTTGATGGTACGCATTCTAAATCTGAGTCTGCATAGTTCTCTCTATCGTGCAGCTTCTCAAGAGCGAATTTCGACTTCCAATGATAACCGTCCGTCCCGACTGCGTCGGTGTAATGAGAAATCTTCCCGTCGACGAGCAGTGCGAGAGACCTCGGGATCATTCGCCATCGCCGTTCTTCATGGAAAACACCGATCCCGCAAAGTACCTCGTCAGCGGTAAGGCCACGTCGCTCTGACCTACTTCCGTTTATATAGTTTTGCGAACGTTTCTGCGCTCGTTTCGGGTCGAGCGAGCTATGATTCATCATCTTTCGTTTGTTTTTGGCTTCTCTACTCCAAATTAATAACACGTCAGGCATCGTCGTAAATTATTCAAGGTCGCTATACAATTTCGTAATACCGAGAAAACTCGCGTAATATCTTCGACCCGTTGCATCGTTTTTTTATCAAGGAAAAGACAGTGACACGGACGGATAAATATGGAACTCACGAGCAGCGAAAATAAAATGAGATACTCTTTCGTTCGGGAGAATGCAAGAAGTTCGTAAAAAATTTAATTTTTGTTTCTTTACTTTAATTTACAAGTTATTTTTATACCGGCAAACGCAATTTGAGTCACCGTCGGCAATAATGATTTGGGAATTAACTTCCGAGCTGGGGCCGAGGCCGCAACGTGGATATCTTTATTGCCGACGAAATATTGATTGTGTCATTGAATTTTAATTTTTGATTTTTTTTTAAAGGATACGCAGGTCACATACCCTACGGATACGCTCATTTCGGTACTTCGAACGCAGTACTGACGAACAGTGCACTGTGCGACTTCACGACGAATTATCGTACTCGTCAGAGCACCGAGTGGGCTCCGGCTACGATAAACAGACCGGATCCGCCGCTGCTGATTCAACCGACCGAGATTTATCACAAACACATCGGTCTCATACCAAATTATTTCGGACATGTACCAGGAGCCAATTTCAGGTTATCCGAAATTCGACTTACCAAGCCTCGTTTTGTAATAAATCCGCGTTCCTGGAATTTACAAAAGACTGAAAATTATTACTTTTCCCACAGGTTCGGTAAGACATTCGGCGCTGATACGAAAGACGCTAAAAGATGGCTACGTGGAGATTTTTCAGTATGACGAAGAGAGCTCTAAAACTGTAAATATACAAGAAACTCGAGAAAATATATTATTTTTAATTCAAGTGTACTTGTATAAAGATACACGAGGATCAGCAAAAACTGTACAAACAGATATAACAATTTTTTAGCGTGTAAATGCTAGAGTTGGCCTCTCGATCGCTAATCAACGAATGTACGGTCGTTATATTTGAAGACGTAATAATTACAGCGCGGATCCTAATAATTACAGCTCGGAGCGTAATAATTACGATCCTTGTTGGGACTTCCATTTCAGCAATATCTCTGCAGCTTTCTTCAGGTTTTCATCTTTCTGCGGGATCAAATGAATGATATTTTCATGAACAAATAATTTTAAATAAATCCCAGTACTGCTACATATATAACAATTGTTTTTCTTACCTTTATGAAACAATAGCGAACATTGTCTTCGCCGAGATGCTTGTGCCCTTCGCTGTAGAATGCGGACGGTGGAATTCCCTGAACCCCAACGTTTTTCGTCATCCACTTCGTAAATCTGTAGTCTTTGTTCGCGTCAGTCTCTTCTTCAAGGCGGACATTTTTCTCGAGCGCCTTCCAGTTGGCTACCATGAAATAGCCACCCTCGGGAATCGTCGGAGACATGCCGATCTCCGTTAGAAACTTTGCCATGTAATCGCGTTTGGGCAACAATTCTTTGGCGAGACTGTGAAAGTAACAATCTGGTTGACCAAGTTTCGCGAATTCCTCCTCGAAACCGATTGCCACGGCCTCTTGAATCGGTGTGCTGCACGTGTACAAAGAATTTTGATGAACGATTTGCAAGTTGAAGAGCAAATTCGCCGGACCGTAAGCCCATCCTATCTTCCATCCGGTTACGCTGAAAGTTTTTCCAGCCGAACCGATCGTGATCGTTCGCTCGTACATGCCCGGCAGGGTCGCTAGAGACAAAAAATGTATCTGTTAGGCAGTCTTTCCACCCTGATTTTAACAGGGTCTGGGACAGTAAGGTCGAAGCTGGTAGACAAAAAATTATCGCAAAAACTATTCTCTACCGATTCTGATGTGTTTCGAAGGCTCGTAGACCATCCACTCGTAAACCTCATCCGAGACAACGAGCACGTTCCATTTTTTCGCCAAATCGGCGATAAATTGCAGCTCGTCAAGAGTGAAGACTTTACCGACGGGATTGTGAGGTGTGTTGATAATTATTCCTTTCGTTTTTTCGTTGAACAAACTCTCCATTTCTTTTTTGTCGAACACCCAATCAGCCGAGGTCACGGTACCGGTAGTTTTTGTCTGAAAGACGAAGAAACCGATGATTAAAATTTCATAGCTGAAATTTAAAGCGGCCTTATTTTTATTAACGCAATCATCGCGTCTCGCTTACCGGTTTCAACGGTATAAATCTCGGAATTCCACCGGCGGAAGACACCATTGGAACGTAACAATCGAAGAAGGGCTCGATGATTATCCATTCGTCTCCGGGATTCGTGTGACCTTGAAGAGTCGCGTACAACGCCTCGTACGCTCCAGCGGTGACGATTATCTCGTTGTTCGGATCGAGATTGCGATCCAAAATCTTGGAATAAAGTTTGCCAATAGCATTTACCAGCCGAGGATGACCCTGCAATAATTCGTACGATTAGTAATTTCTTCCTAGGCACGATCGTTGATAGACCAATTGAGATTTCACGGGGTATCTGCGTTACGCAACGCGTGCCGCTTATCGCCAGCGCCGTCGCGCTCAACAGCGCGACTGCTCTTTCAGTGCTCTGCAGGAGCACTGATAAGACATCGAATAATATTTCTCTGTCTTATCCGAAAGAAAAAATGTCTCAATGAATCCAAACTTAACTAGAACAACAATATCTTTTATTGTACGAGACGTGCGTTGTAAGATTAAGTGGATTTATCTTTTATACTTCGTAAGCTTAAGCGTCTTTAACTTTTATAACTCGTCATTGAGGAGGTTCAATATTTGTGATTTATTATGTACTGATTGTAAAGGTAACATCCGACAAAATAATAAATTGTCCAATTATCAGAAGACAATTAAAGCTAACGATCATTAAATTTAATTATTTTTAACGTACTGTTGTTGTATCATTTTAATCTAAAAATTTGTATGCCAACATTTGTTCCAAGTTAAAGATTAAGAGAATAATTTACCAGTAGAATTCTACGAGACTTACGAATCCTCTGGTGTACTGATTGAGCAGAGGATTCTCGTTGGTAGCTGTGGCTGCAAGCGCTTTTGTTACATTGTCCGGAGCGTGAAAGTCTGGAAAACCTTGTCCAAGATTCAACGGCTTGTATTTCAAAGCCAGTTGAATATATTCAACCCTGAAAAACAATGCGTCCATTAAACTACCATCCTGATCTCAAAAAAATCTTGCAGCACCGTAACAATAATTTACCAGACGGATTTGTCGTTTCCTTTGAAACGACTAGGTGGATCAAACTTGGACATGGCGACCGAGCTACTGGCCATTCTGGAAAATTGCCAAGACAAAAACTGAAGATCGCTGAGTATGCTTTTAGCGATAGGAGCTTTCGCCAACATCTGAAACAAAAGTAACAAAATTGTCAGCGATTGTCATTTTTGTAGTATCTGAAAGTGGCAAAAAATATTAAGTAAACTGGGCATCTAATAAATGGTACAAAAAATTAGGTAAAATGGGTATACAAAAAATAAAGTAAACGCAGCATCCACAGCTTCAGTGAAAATCTTAATGCTTACTGACTGTTCAATCTCCAGAAACTGACGACACTTTCTGTCGACTGGATAGTCTGTATTCAGATTTTCTATAAGTCATGCCTCGACTATCAATATTCGTAATATCACTTCTCTTAATAATCTAATCGCACAGCGAGATAATAGCGGTGTTTCTTACAGTGCCTTCTCGCCGTCTTGACAAAACCTCTTGCTCGGGTACAAAATACGGGCCCAGATGGAAAGGTCTGTGAAATACAGTGAAAAAAATCGCCGAGAATCGCAGCTGGCGAGCGTATTTACGATGGACTTATCGTGCGCACGGAGGCACTTGCTGTATAAATAAATTATCGCAGATCTACATATATCGAGGGAAACAAAATGCGAGGCGGGAAATGATAACCGTGGGACGAATTAATATAACTTACATAATAATATCGTTTCACGTGAAATTATGGTTGTGCGGCACTGGCGATTGTCGGTGGCAACGATGTTTACTTCTGGACAGACCGAACTCGGGAGAACTAGACCGAGCGAAGCAATTGTGTGGTGGTTTGTGCAATAAAATTAAAAAATGAAATATAGAAAGGCGATCGACGATCAGATAGCGGGAACCGGTTCAAATACTTAGTCAACACTGCCGTGGTTGGAACCACTGGCTATCTGACATAGTTTTTATCTACGTTATCTACGTTCGAAAGCGCTTTGAGTTCGTAGCTTAAGGGCTTTCGAATGATTCGCAAGGGAGCTACAGGCGAGTTCGTGCAGCCATTATCGAAACTCGCCCGTTGTACACATTACAGCCCATTCAGCCTCGACCAATCAGCAGCGACCACGATCCGACTCGGGAAGCTTGATTGAGACGTCTGCTAGAATGGCAGCAGCAACAATTTTGTGGGTGTTATTCGTTAATTTAACGCTATGTGTGATATTAACAATAGCCGGGTGAGTCAACATTGTTTGTTACAATCGATTCTTTCGTCGTTCGGTGCTAAGAGGTAGAAAACGGAAATGAGCGAACACAAATTTTATCGTTCACCAGCATTAACCTCGAAATCATTAAACACTTTCTTTTCGTCCGTCATCCGTCGATATCCGCGATCGATATCAACGATATTAAGAATATTAACATTTTTCGTATGTCGATAAATATTGTTAAATCATCGAGTTTATTGCCGATGATAAAAGAACGATTTTTCCAGGAGGGATTTCTATGCAATTCTTGGCTTGTCGAGAGGCGCGAGTACGCACGCAGTGAAGAAGGCGTACAGAAGGATGGCGAGGGAACTGCATCCCGACAAGAACAAGGATGATCCGGATGCGTCGCAAAAGTTTCAGGATCTTGGTGCTGCTTACGAAGTTCTCTCGGACACCGAGAAACGCGAGATGTACGACAGATGCGGCGAAGATTGTCTGAAGAAAGACGGCATGATGAACAATGCCGATCCATTCGCCAGTTTCTTCGGTGATTTTGGCTTCCATTTCGGCGGCGAGTCGCACAATCAGCATGAAACTCCCAGAGGCGCCAATATCGTAATGGACCTCTCCGTCATGTTGGAGGAATTGTACAGCGGCAGTTTTATTGAGGTACAAAAATATCCATTCTTTACCAATAATCAATCAATTATTGATCTTTATAATAACCATTTTTTTGTATTATTGCATTTTCCCCTATTATGGGCATAGTGCTTGTACAGGGTCGGCCCGGGTCAGTAGCCAGTCCCCCCTTATTATTGCTATATTGCTATAATTATTGTTATTGCTATGTTGTAATAGTAATAATGACTACTAGAGGAGATTGGGGCAATATGGGATGGCAAGGAAAACCTCAATTTTTCAATAATTTTTGTATGTCTCATTTTGCCCCATCGAATTTTCGGCCTGGTTTTACCCCACTGTCACATTTTGCTCCGCACTCGCATACTTGTCATAAATAAATTATTATATCGAAAAAAACACAATTTATGCTTCAGATTACAAGAAACAAACTAGTCATGAAGGCCACAAAAGGTACGCGGAAGTGTAACTGCCGGCAGGAATTAGTCACCCGCAACGTCGGCAATGGAAGATTCCAGATAATACAACAGGCCGTATGCTCGGAGTGTCCGAACGTCAAGTTCGTTAACGAGGAGCGGGCTTTGGAGGTGGAAGTTGAGGCAGGAATGGTCGATGGTCAGGAGACGAAATTCACGGCCGAAGGCGAGCCGCATCTCGACGGCGAACCGGGCGACTTGATTCTCAAGTGAGCGACTGGACTACATCTTAGCTGCGATTGTTTTCCGCGATCTTAGCTGTGATTATTCGCGACGAATAACTGTCGATCTTTACTTTTCAGAATACGCACACAGCCGCACCCAATATTCGAGCGTGTCGGCGACGACCTGTACACGAACATAACAATTTCGATGCAGGACGCTCTTATAGGGTTCACGTTGGACATAAAGCATTTGGACGGACACATAGTCACGATAACACGGGAAAAAGTGACGAAACCGGGGGCGCGCATACGCAAGAAGGGCGAGGGTATGCCGAATTACGATAACAATAATCTTCACGGTACTCTGTACATCACGTTTGACGTGGCGTTCCCCGACACGGACTTCACGGATGCCAACAAACAGGGTGAGCGTCTTCGTATATATGTTTTTTTTTTTTTTTTTTTTTTTTTTAATATCACGAACTAACTTTTTTCCTTGGTAATGCTCGTAATGTAAATCTCATTTAACAATCGACGAATTTGTTTATTAAAATAGCACCTTTTATCTTGCAGCGATAAAGGAACTTTTGCAACAAAGTTCGGTGAACAGAGTGTACAACGGTATACGAGGCTCATAAGTTAGGTGAAAAAACTGATGCTATGTAAAAGAAAGAAAAAAAGATTGAGAAAAAAACAGATGCGACGTCACAAAACGGTGCCACGTCTTCGACATGACAATGCGAAACGTTTTCCAAAAACAAGCATAATAATATTGTGCGACCGGAATTTTCGCTACTCGTCGGACTGTTCGATAAGACATGAAAAATCGCAAACCCATTCCGCCTGGTAAGCTTTTCTTACGTACGATACGATAGTTTTTTTCTCTTCTTTCCAACGAGTACGAAAGACTGTGGTAATAGCATTTGAATACGTATCACTCGGTGACTCTTCGAGATCAGTTATCGGGCTCGATGCCGAGGATCACGTTCAACGGACAGCGACTAATCCTCGAACAGCTCGACAATTATTTGCAACGATATCGCCGATACAGTGTATAGAACAGTGTTTTTAAGTAATTTAAAACAAAATGAATTTCGAAATATAATAATTATAGTAAATTATTATAACATGTTTTGTTCCGACTAATTCAATTGCAATTTTTGTTATTATATCCTTTTCACTTTAAATTGTTTGTACAAAAAAGCACCCGATAAATCGTTGACACGTTTTTTAAGCAAGCATGTACAACATTTTCTTCGGTAAAAAGAAATTGCTGTTAAATTGTATTGTGTACATCGTAAAAATCAATTTACACTCCGAAAATTCTTCCCACTCCGCGGCGCATATCGATCGATATGACGCGTGGGGGGGAACCTTCGGGCCAATCAGCGATCAGCTGCGGCGCACGCGCCAACTGCGCGGATTTCGGTTTGCAGACATCGCGTACCCTCCATTTACCGAAGACCGACATGAAGCCGCCACTCTCATCTTTGGTACTTTGCGTCAAGAAATTAAACCAGTCGAAGGAAGAAAAACGAAAAGACAGTTTTACCGCCTTTCCATGAATCGAGGTCCTATAAATTAAAATAATTTCCGTGCCATAAAGAGGTAAATCATAGTTTCCATTTAAGGTGCGGTTAAAGATCAATTTAACCTCAAAATATTTTGAAACCCTTTTTCTCCGAAACAGTTTTATATTTTTTCAAAGAATTGCGCTGCGTTTTTGATTACCGCAGTGTGCCCCGCAATTATTTGTTTTATATAAAACGATTTTGGAGAAAAATGCCTTCAAAATTTTTACTCCGTCTCTCTCGCTTCATTCTTTCATACGTGTTTAGTCTTGCCTTAAGAGCATGTGCAATACCGCGGTCGGTAATAAAAACTGTAAACAACTTTTCTCTTGGATTCTGGCATATACAGTCAAAAGAAAAGTCTCATCGGAGTTTTTGATACTGACTGAGCCCGGGATGGACGGGGAGGGGGGTGTTTCATATGGTCTTAAGAGTGAGGATAGAGGTGTGACTCGTGAAAGGTTAACCAAACGCTATATTATTCGTTCTGACTACCCAACCGTCGGTCACGAGACTCCCTCGAGAATCATAACAATAATGAACTTTAACAAGAAATATTCAACATTTATTTTTCGAAATACTACAAAATATCACATTGTTCATCAATCGCCGGGATATGTTGTTTGCGTCTAATGGCAGTAGCAATAGAGACGCATGTTGAAGTCATCGACGCAGGCGCTCTGATTGCCGTAAGCGTTCAATCGGCTTACGGAACCAAGGAGCTTGTTGCTGGTATCGTTGTGTCGATGTCTTATAGATCCCTCGAAGATGGCACCACCCGGTTCGGTCTGCAGGGTAACCGTGTAATCGGTCCACGGTGCGCTCTTCTCCTTTTTCTCATCGTAATTGCCACTCCACATTTTAGCGTCCATAACCTTCTTCAGCTTGAGCGGCGAGCACTGGGGATAACTTTTGACAAGTTTGTTCAACTCGTCAACGAGAAATCTCGTGGCGTTCTTTACAGCCGGATCTTCGATCGTTACATTGTTGCTCGTGTGACACATGCACCAGTGTTCCGGAATACCGGCCATCGGACAAGTGCGATGATTCGGTACCGGCAGGAACCAGCTTATGCCCCTCGAAATGCTTCCGTCGTTCATCAATAATTTACTTCGCTCCCTCACGGACTCCTCGCGAATATTTCGAGGATTCAATATATCGAGCAGCGTCTCGTGAAGGTCAAAGGGCGTCGTCAGACTGGCGCTGTTCCTTCGCATGTTACCGACTGCCAATGGAAATTTAGCTTTCCACCATTCCGGCAACACTACAAAAACAAACGGCAGGCTGCCCTCCATTCTCCCCTGGTAAGTCTGCCGAAAATCTCCCCATCTAATACCGTGATCGCTTATAACAACAAGTGCCGTGTTGTTCAACAGTGCGGACGCTTTCAGATCGGCGAAGAAATTGCTGTAAGAAGTGTCTCCCAATTGCGGATAATTGAAGAAATCGTGTGTCAAACTCGCTTGCCAGAAAAATCCAAAGTAACGTTCGTTGGCGAATTTGTTTGCCGCCTTGCGTGCGTAGTGCAGTAAATTGTCGAAATTCTTTCGCGTGCCGAGGCAGAGGTGTGCATTGAGCTTGTGGGTATTGCCGATGTCGCCCTCGGCGGCGATGCAGAATGGTCTGAGATAATAGTCCGTCGGTGGGTCTCGAAAGCCCGGCTTGAGGTAATTGAAGGTGGTCATCGAGCATGCATCCTCGGCGAATATCGTACGATAGCCGGCCTCGCTGAAATTCTTCCACAGCAACGGACAATCGTCGAACGTCATTTTCTTGTTGCGCCAGCAGCTCTTCTGCAGCTCGTCGCTCGACATGCCGCTCAGCACCGGCACCAGGTTCGGATAAGTGTTGTCACCGACTTTGTTGTAACCCATCAGCTCGATCGCCCCGAGTCTCTTCAGCGTTTCAACGGTCTTCGGCATCATACGATGAAAGTTCAATCTTGACACCGAGTCCAGGCCTACCATGAGCAAACTTAACCTGTCTGGGTCCTTGGTTCCTTCGGCGTCGCGGCATCTCCTTTCAGTTTCGTTCTTGCGCGGCACGAAGGCGTGGTAGTCGCGATATATTTGCTTCCCATCTTGAAAACACTCGACCTTTACGAACTCCTCGGACACCCTTGCGGAGCTCGTAAATGGGATGCATTCTTCGCCGTATCTGCAACAAAGAAGTGGAAACAAAGAATTACGGGAAGGAAAATTATGTATGTTGATTATCGTGGAATTATCGCTATCTCGCGATACACAGATGTGACTGTGACTGCTGATACGCGCATTCTATAAACGTCCGGCAATTACATATATTGTCGTGTGTGATACGAATCGGGGATTTTGCGGCTAAGTTTTCTCGAATCGAAAACTGACGGCACGGAATCTACTCGGTGCTAGCACGGGAGTGCACGTCGTGCTGGCACAATACAGACATGTACGTCCGCATGTGACGATATTGTCACGGCACGGAATTTTTACACCAAAAGCTGCTTGCATAGTTCCATCTTGACGTGAAGCTCCACAGTGAGCTGGAATTGTGCAAGCAGGTTCTGGTATCAAAACGCCGTGCCGGCACGTTTTTCTATCTGGGATTGGTTTGTTGGTCGATCACTTATCTGGCAGAGTAAATACAGATTAAATGCCGAGGACGTCCGGTTTGAGTTTTATCGCGAATTGCACTTAAGACCATATGAAACGCCTCCCTCCCCGTCCATCCCGGGCTCAGTCGGTATCAAAAACTGTAATCAACTTTTCTCACCGGATCTCGCATATACGGTCAAAAGAAAAGTCTCATGGGAGGCCGAAATGATATCCGCTTCCGATGAGACTTTTCTTTTAAGCGTATATGCCAGAATCCATGAGAAAAGTTGATTACAGTTTTTATTACCGACCGCGGTATTGCACATACTCTTAAGACCATATGAAACGCCTCCCTCCCCGTCCATCCCGGGCTCAGTCGGTATCAAAAACTGTAATCAACTTTCCTCACCGGATCTCGCATATACGATGAAAAGAAAAGTCTCATGGGAAGCCAAAATGATATCCCCTTCCGATGAGACTTTTCTTTTGACCGCATATGGCCAGGATCCACGAGAAAAGTTGATTACAGTTTTTATTACCGACCGCGGTATTGCACATGCTCTTAAGAGCATGTGATACACGTTCTCAGCGTGTCTCTCTCGCTCCGCCGAGAGCGCCACTGATGCTACCTCTCTCGCACTCCACAGTGTTTCACATTCTCTTAAGAGGAAGTGAAATATCGCGGTCGGTAATGAAAACTGTAATGAATTTTTTTGAGGAAAAAGCATATTCGATCCGTATGCGCATGGTCTTTTCGCATCCGGCCCGATTTAATATTGTTCTCCAAAAAAATTAGCACCATTGAATAAAGTTAATTTGAAAATTGCAACTATCTCTCGGGCGCGCACAGCTGTTTCACTTCCCCTTAAGATTATGGGCAACATCGTCCTGTCCACTTAACCACTTATAAGTCATACCATCCGAAACGGGACTAACGGACGCGGAGTACGGGCCACGCGTTGCTATGGTAGTGCCTAAGAGTGGGGATAGAGGTGTGACTTACAAAGGGTTAACCCGGATCTTATGTACTATGAGCATAAGACTCTTTCAAAAGCGCCCGTTGTACATTATCAAGTGGGAAAACGTGATAACAAATGGTTGTTGTCGTTTTTTTTTAATAAGAGTTTTATAACATTTTTGCCGGATTATATAACAGTAACTCTGTGTCGTTCACAAAAGATAGGGTTTCACATGTTCTCGAGGCAACATGAAATTCCCGTTCCTGCCGGTCTCAGTCGGTACCTAAATTGCCTTTCCTATTTTTTTTAACGTTTAATATTTCTTGACATATGAGTGCGAGAGAGATACATGAGAGATACATTTTTCGAATGAATGCCATTTAAAACCGGTTAACGTTTCGGATAAAACGGACGCGGTATTAAATTGTACATCCGCTAATGCTTTGCTTTTTCCCGAAAAGTCTACGGTCTCTGAATCGCACCGCTTACAGATTTTGGTTACCGACTGAGTCGTTTCACATGTCTTTAAGGTGACGTGAAATACCGCCGCCGGTAACAAAAACTCTACTGCCTGCTGTTTTGAGACCGCAGGCCGCCGAGAAAAAAGAAAATTGTCTCAAATCTTGTCCGAATCGACAGACGCAAGGAAAGACAATTTTCGTTTTCCTCGGCTGTCTGCGATATCAAAACGGCATGCAGTACAGTTTTTGTTACCAACTGGACGCGGGTAGGTGAGTGGGGTGTTTTATATCACATCACCTTAAGGGGCGATTCTAGCCTGCCTTGTTGGTCAAAAGAAAAAAATTTAAGTAAATATCTTTCAGGTCGAATTGCGTCGAAAAAATGTTAACGCATTTACTATCCACAATAGAACAATTTACTATCACACTAACATGCGTATACTTACGACACTGCATTGTCTTTACCCTTCTGGCGAACGACCGCACGCCAGCAGCAGTCGGGCGTTTCAGAATTGTTGTAATACTGATTAAAGGCATCCAGATTGAGGTACACGTCAGTATCGTCGGAATCTGTCAACGGCAGTTGGTTGCCGAATTCGCATTTGATAGGTTTTTCCACATGCACGTATCGCCGACTGAACGAGTCGTGTGGGTCGAAGGCAGCGATGCGGCAGCCCTTGTTACGCACGACATATCCCGATATCTTTTGGTTCACCAAGTGCGTAGGCTCCGGCACAAGATTATCTGAAGAAAAGAAGAAAATTTTAAACAAAGTTTATTGGTTTTATACGGTGAATTTTTATCGTTAATAAATTTGTTATCTGACGAATTTCGATTAATTTTGATAACTCTTATCGAAGCAGATATTTTTTTAAAATTTATTTAACGAGATTTTTACTTACTTCGTATTGCGGTCACGTTAACGAAATGAGTGACTCGAAACTGGCCCGTCACAAAGCTGTTGATCACTATAAGGGAGGCTAACAAAAATCCCATGACGCCGATGAGCCACATACGTAGACGAACACCGCTCGTTTGATGCGCGGCACCGGAGCTGCTCCCTCTCAGTAGCGTCCGGTCATCTTCCCATGTTTTCCTTCCGCCACGAAACACTACCTGTGAAACGAGAATTTTTTTATTATTTATTTATCATATGAGTATACGGGACGAAGCCCTTTTTACATGGTATCAAGAGACGCATTAGCGTCTCGACGCCAAGTACTTAAATAAAATTTAAGCGATAAGCGAAACATTTGAGCGATGAGCGATTTACATATACAAGAGTTATATGATGTATGAGATTGCTATCAATGACGAAGTTTATGTCGGTTACATATAAAAATAATATATAATATATAAATCGTTTTTATATAATAAAAAAATCAAGCAAATAGCAAACAGTGTGATGAACGCATTACCGCAGCTGCACTGAAAAAAAATATCCATGCCAAGAAAAAAAAATTGTTATCTCAATTCTACTTTCGATTCTTACAATTCCATACGGAAGCGAAATGATAACATGTCACCTTGAATTGTTAGAATTTAAGGCACAATTGAAATTAACTTTTTTTTTTAAATTTCAGACCGCAAGCGCATTTATTCAGCGTAGCACATTTTTCGTCGTACCTCGTCACTGGGATGAATTTCGGGCATGTCCCAAGGGACCACTTATCTGTGCGCGTCTTATTGTCGATATCCGTTACGATGCGCGATGCGCACATTGTTCTTTTTTTTTGTTCATTAGCGAGTGCCGATTTAATTAATAGGCACGGGCTGGCGGTTGACGGTGTTCCGGCTTGGAGAGATGTGCCATTAGGCCGCTGTCGCGCATTCGACCACGATCTTATATACCCTTGTACAGGAAGTCCCGATGAAAATCTCTTATCGTTTGTCGCTCGTAAAAAAGATATCGAAAAATAAAATAAAAACGATAAGTTTGCGAGAGTCGATGGGCGGTTTTCCGTGAGCTTTGTTATTCAAACGTCTCGCAATCTGGGACAAGTGAACGATTTGTTTAATTTACAAATATCTTCGTGAAAAAAATAAAAATAACTGTTATCGCCAACTCCTTGGCACATTTCTTTGTAGCGACGGCGCGCGCGGACACGTAAGCGCGACGATTGTATTATTGTTTAGCTATAGAGTCGCAAAAAAAAAAAAACGCATTCAGGTCGCTTCCACAGAACTGCCACTTTATTGCTTGCACGGGCGCGCATTTTTTATGTCGTCCCACGTACACGTAGCCATAGATCTCTTATCATAGTTTTGTTACATCGCACACGATTAATTCGCGACGTTTATCGATCCGATCGTTCGAAGCGTGCACCTTTTATCGGCGCACCGCGTTAGGCCTTTCGAATCAACCGTGGAAAAAAAATGCAATTCCAACTGTTGTAACGATCGCTCGACGATCCATCGGCGATTCGATGCATCTAATTAAATATTCGGCACTCACTCGACGGTAGCTCTTTCGTTTATTTATTCATTTTATTTTTCCAAAGGTCTCGAACACGTGGATCGAGAAGCGAGCTCGGACGGCTCCCTTAGTCCCTCGGATACCGGAAGTCCCGTTCGATAAGGAGTATCCGGCGATTTTTTTATCTGGTCCAGTCGCCCAGAACTATTTAGGCAGCGGCGAGCTTTGATTAAAAAAATAACGATTCTTACTATCGTCGTCCTCGGCGAGACCGCCTACAAAATACCCCATATTAAAATATTATAATATATTATAGTTTCGAAACTATATTTCGTATACAACTTTTTGTTTATTTAGTCCGTTCGCAAGGTATTCTCTCTTTAAGCCGTGAGTTTCCATGCCTCGAAAGACCTCGCAGTTTCCCAAACTTCCGGGAATATTTTGAGCCACTTTTGTTTTATTAGTGTTAAATAAAAAATAGGTTTAACGCGCACCACAGTTGAGACACTCGAAGTCGAAGCGAGGGATTGAGTCGTTGGTTGTGCGGGCGTTTTTTTGGAACGACGAGCACCGTGCGAGCTTGCAAGCCTCGTGGAGGAGTCCTAGCGGTCGGGTCGTCGATTTCGGAAGGACTGCTCGAACGAGTCCTGGGTTTATAAGGTACTATCGCGAGGGGGCAGAGCGCACAGGCGACGATACGAATCTGGTCGATACAAGGGCGCACGCGTGCCGCGGGTGGCTTTTCCTCTCCTCGCCGACGTCGTCCTCGACTTTGAATAGAGCTCAAAGCCTCGCGACCGCGAGACCGATCGTCCACGTATCGCGCGTCCCCGTCGCGGCAGAACGCGAAACGCTTCGGCTCGGGGGGGTCTTTTTATTTTATTTTTTCCGGCTCTGGCCGGACGTCCCTGCTGTAATCAACAACCGGCGCGAGCTAAAGCGAACTCGCGACTCGATTATCGTCGATCGTTAATGGCGATTCAATCGGCTTTATGCTTTCGGCGGAGCCGGGACGACAGACGGGGAGACGGACGGGAGAGACCTCCACCCAATCCCGGTGCATGGACCATCAATATCGGGCAATTTTATGCTCATTGCAGTACGACGAATTACGGAGCTTCACGGGCCTTTCGCATGTGCTGCAAACGATGAGAGAAATGAAGTTGTAAATTGTTTCGTTAGAGAGAAGGACAATTTAGGTGGTTGCAATTGAACGAGAGTGGGGCAAAATGGACCTTGGTTTTAGATGAGTTTTTGTTTTGTTTTTAATACCTCGGAATAATTTTTTGCGATGGTCCGTTTTGCATCGGTGTTCCGTTTTATCCCGATGTTCCGTTTTGCATCGGTGTTCCGTTTTGACCCGCTCTATCCCACGACACGTGCAGTTACGAAACTTTTGTTTTTGTCATTCATGAATACCGAGAAATTTTATGTTCATATGTTGCGTTTTGACCCGCTCTGTCCTACGACACGTGCAGTTACGAAACTTTTGTCTTTGTCGTTCATGAATACCGAGCAATTTTATACTCTTTTGTTACGTTTTGACCCGCTTTGTCCTACGACACGTGTAGTTATGAAACTTGTTTCTGTTGATCATGGATACACGCGAGGAATTTTATGCTCATTGCAGTCCGATGATTTCCGTATCTTCTCGGCATCCCGGAATTTGTTGTAAACGATAAGAATAATTTTTTAAAATAAAAAAATCAGGAATTGATCGTTAGGGAGCAGAAAAATTTAGTTGGGAGTAAATGAAGGAGAGCGCGGTAAAATGAACCCGGTTTGAGATAAGACATTTTTTTTAATGCCCGCAAAAAAATTCGTTGCGATAGTCCGTTTTGCCCCCATGTTTAGTTTTAACACGCCCTGCCCTACGAATACGTGTAGTGGTGAAACATTTTTTTTAGGTGTAATTTATTACTGTCTTAATTTTTTTTCAAACGGAGTTTCAGAAGCTTGAAAAAGAAAATCGGATTACAGTTTTTATCACCTTTGGGCAGGTGGTGTGGCGAATGGGGTCGGGAAGGCAGTGGCCCATGAGCACTTAATTCACAGCCAAATTTTTTGAATAAATAACAATCATGAAGCAACTAGCAGGTTGTTGTAGTTTGAGAGTTTTGCGCCGTCGCTATGGACTACGAAATTGACCAGAAATGCGTTACTTCCGGTTCGAAAATCTCGTTTTTCGACCGGAAGTGACGTCATACCGGAAAAAGTGACTTCCGGTTTGGAAATCTAAATTTTTTTTCTGTTCACATTTGCAAACATCCTAACGGTAATGTTTAACGATATGCCGACCTGATTATCGCAGGCCTCGCTTGCTGGTCGATTGGTGTATACGTACAGTTTGTTTGCACATCGCGTTTCACGTACGCGGAATTTTTTACTTCCAAGCATTTTTATTTTATGGACTGTTTGGTGAGTTGAGAACCATTGCGATACACAAATCTGCATGCTTAATGCGTCGTTACTATTCTCCGATTCGTTCGACAAGCCGCAAAGATTACGACGCTTTGTTATCAACAGTATTTATATGGCGCTTAAGAATATTGAACTCTTGGAATCTGCATCGTTGGGGCGATAAAACGTTTCCGCGACGATTTTATTTTTTCCTCGACCATAAATCGAAGGATCTCGCATGTTTTATTTATAATCGTTACAGATTTATTTGTAATATCACAGCTTCTTGAAACGAGAGAAACGATTTGTATGATTCAACAATTTTTTTTTTTACATCAAATTAATTTAGCTAATTGATTTGAATCAACCAAATCCTTTCTCCGTGTGTCGGAACTTACAGAGGATAGGTATTCGCTGTCGTATGGCGAATTAGCAATAGACCATTTTTTATTTTGTTAACACAAGTCATCTTTTGTACGTGCGAGACTAACTCTCTAATATAATTCTATATAATTCTTATAACGACTCACTTCCGCCGTTGTCGTACACGTGCCTATTCTACACATCGTACAGCACAATACTGCTCATTGAAAAAATGTTTTTCGACGGTTGGTCGTTGACTCGGGTGAACCTCAGTCAAGAATCTCTGATGGCTGGAGTAAAATAAGACTGATAAAAAACTTCGACTCCATATTTTCTACTGTTCTTTTAACATATTCAGATATGAAACAGACTCGGTCGGTAACAAAAACTGCAATCGAAAGTTTTTTTTCTTTTTATGGAGGTTCTAAAATGTTGCGCGAAACTGAAATTATTGCCGCGTTAATGATTTTATCTTCCACAAATATATAGCACTTTTGAAAAGAAAAAAATGGATTACAGTTTTCGTTATCGACAGAGATTGAATCGGGAGACGGTTTATCACATTGAAAAGTGATAACAGTGAATGGGAACGGGCGGTAAAT
This sequence comes from Ichneumoninae sp. A BG-2022a, assembly GCA_030522665.1. Lineage (NCBI taxonomy): Eukaryota > Metazoa > Arthropoda > Insecta > Hymenoptera > Ichneumonidae > Ichneumoninae sp. A BG-2022a. The sequence continues at coordinate 51,461 of JAPYZC010000271.1, forward strand.
AGGAAACAACTTTTTCTTTACCGAGCTCGGAGAGTTCAGAACTCTGCAGAACAGAATTCTACCTTACCGGTATTTAGCTTACCAAACTCCGGTAGGAACGGGAGGCTGAGATAGGTGTTTTGAAAAAAAATCATTTTTACATTTTGATGGAAAGACCAGCTCACCGGGTATCGTACAAATTATTCGTATTCCCGATTAATGAAAACTGTGATTTCCACGTGTTCGACCGAATCTGCGAACGAGAAAAACAACGAGCGTAAATCTACAAGTAAAGCTCCAAAAAACAGAAAAATAAGCTTCCGAATGGTGAATAAAAAATGTCAAGCTTGCGTTATAAATTACGCTCTTTTGAAAAAATATTTTCAAAAACTCATCTTTTGTGCCACTGACCCATATTACAAAATGAAAGTCGAACCTGAAAATTCAGCTTATCCGGAACAATTCACAGTATCTTACATCTGTTTTTTAAATTATACTTGTGCTTGATATATATCGTTAATGCTGCGTGGCGACAATTCTTCGTAAGTGGAATTGCACCTCGACGCTGAAGAATTCTGGACAGCTGCGGTGTACCGGAATGCAAGAAACGGCCGTACAGTGCAAATGCATTTCCAGTTTTTTTTTAAGGAAGCCCCGATCTATCTTTATCATTGTAAATAACCGCGCGTTTGATAAACACAGTGAGAAAGCTGCGTCGAACGTCATCATAATAATCATGGTTTATTATTGAAGTGATATAGATATAATGATTCGTAACGTATTTTTAACTACAATGGTACGTTTATAACTATAGTTAGAGTCATGTTTATACACGGATTATACAATATGTACAGAAACATAAAACTGTAAGCGATATTTTTTTTTTGCTTCATTCTTTTTTCTTTTGGACAACGAGTTCAGCCTCTCTCGTTATTCACAGGACCGAAATATTCGTCACGTTAATCGTTAATGCAGCGGTGACGATGTGCGGTCTTCGATGGGTCCCTCGACACACACGAGTACCGCGGATTCGTACGAATGCGTCGATAATTATACGTAATTGTCGTATATAAATACAATTTTTTTTTACGCTACACATTTTATCCTTTAATGCCTAAAAAAACCTTCCTAGTACGTTATCTTGTAGTAAGTAGAGTCTTGGACGCGCTATCCACCTTCGGTTTGGCCCTCGGCCACATCACACATACAGACACGCGCACTCTGCGACTCGGGCTTTTTTCGTCGCCAATGATATTTACAGTATGATATAATTTTTTTTTTTTGTATTTCTTATATATCTTCTCTTTCTCTCTTCTTTATATATCGCAAATTGCGATCGAGGGCCCGATCGCTTTGCCAATACTTTGTTATACAGATCGATGCGTCTTCGAGATTACATGCGGATAACACGTATACGGACATTGGTTTTTTTTTATTTTAATTTTTTTTTTTCATTTATTTCTGCTTCTTTAATTAGAACATACTTTCTGTTTTGATCGGAGCGCTCTTGATTCTATCTCTCTCTTGTCCGCTCTCGCATTGAGGAAGCACCGGCGGATCGTTAAATCGGAGTGGTGGGTTCGAAAAAGAAGAGAAAAATGATGAAATCTTTTATAGGAAAAAACGATTCACAAAGATAACGAAGATTGTCCGGGATTAAGAAGCATTGACGTAATTTTTTTTGTTTTGTTTTCGCCGCAAGTTGACAATATTAATTCCGGTCTATCTGGTTAATTAAACATCATTTCTCCTTAAAAGATTTCGTTAAAATTTTTGTACCTCCGCATAATTTAACAATTCGTCGCGAAGCCTCGCTCAATGGCAATCTCACTTAAGTCTAAGTTTCAATTCAAGCCGAACGAATTGCGAAGGAGAGAAGTTTGCGGTAGTTTATACAATTATGTAAAAAAAATGAAGAACAGCACTCTCGAGTCGCATGGATTTGGGTTTAAATTTCTTCGGTGATAATCTCGTCCGCGAGTGTATACCGAGATTTTTTTTCTCTATCGTCCGTCGTTTCGATATCGTTTTCAATTATAATGCAAATTACATTTATCTAATCTAAGGTATTCTCGAGGATAATTGAATTTCGCCAGTCCGTACGATGCGGGCAATGTACATCAGCTGTTACAGTATAATGACTACATATCCTATGTAATTATACTGTACCGGGTTATATTTTTCGTAACCACCCAACGTATAAATATATTTTAGGAATTTCTTTATTTTTTTTTTCGTTTTTCATTTTTTTGAAAATACAAAAATTGTATCGATATGCTCAATGCGCCGTAACTGACGTGATCTCACTACTCGAAGGACGATCGAAAGTGTGTTACACGGTAAATTTAAGAAAAATTACGGATCTCACGATGGAATTTACGAAATCGTGAAAATTTGTCATTTGGAATAAAACTTTTTTTTTTGTTAAAATGGATTGAAGTCTTTCGCTCACTTAAAAATTGCCTCTGAATATTATAATGCTGGATGCACTTTGATTTGTTGTCTTTAGACGGGAGTACAAGATTTGTCTTGTAGTGTGCGATATATACATCACCTCGTTTAAACATATCTCAGATAGCGACACTCAAGCCGAAATTATCAAGCGGGCAAAAATCGATCGTGCAGTGAGAAAAAATTTGATTGTGGGCTGCCAAAGAAATTTTTTCTTATTTCAATTTTACTTTCAATTCTTACAATTCAATACGATACTGAAACAACGACGGCAAGACTGTCAAGGTGACATGTCATCGTTTCAATCCTGTATGGAATTGTCAACATTGAAAGTAGAATTGAATTAACAATTTTTTGGCAGCCCACAAGCGACTTTTACTTGAATCATTGATATTTATTTGCCGGTTGGCCTCCATTAACAATGTGACAACCGATCTGTTAATAATCGTCAAAAACAAGTTTATGTTCAAAGCTAAAATAATAAAAATCTAAAAACGTGTAAAAAAAGATGTCAAACCGATTGACACAAAATTGAATTAAAAAAGAAAAATTTTGAGTTTGAATTTACGCGATTTTCGAGTCGTTTATAATTGTCTAAAGCGACAAACCTACATAAATTAACGTAGCGATTTAAGGAAAAAAAATTCCGCGGTTAGAGACGGTTATGTGTGTGTCTGTCACGACAATAACGAGAATACAGTACGAGTTGTGAGGGACAGCAGTGATGAAAAACTTACAGCGACAAACATTACGCGTACAAATGTTACAGTTGTGTTTTTGTGATAATGGAGTTAGATAACGCACGATCGCGTAATTATGCCCTGCTTTATCGCCACGCGCTCGCGAATCTCCCTTTCTTTCTTTCTCTCCGTGGATACGTGTATTATATATCGCCATGATAATTCTCATATACAATAATTAATTTATTATTATAATACTATGATACAGGATATAAGTACATTGGTTTAGTGATTGCAGGCTGCTCCTCTCATATCACAGCGAGGGGCGCTGCCGGGCCCGCCTCTACTTACAAGTACTGCCTATGATACTTTCTCCATTCATTCTCGCACACATTTTTTACTTTTGTTTTCTCGCTACTCGTTCTCTCGTCTCTCTTGTTCCGGTATCGTTGGTTCGAAGCGCCACTCGTTGACAATCTTGTTTTTTCAACACATGATTCGATAATACCGTTAAAAAAAAAGTACAAAATTGTTCTAAACCTTCTCGTTCTCTTCGATAAAGTACCTTCGATATTTGCAATGCGAAGATTAGTATTATTTTTATTTTTTTCGACACATTTTTGGAACCGAAGATTTTTTTAAATCTCCATTGATTTTTGTATAACTTGATTGACGCATTTTTTTTTATCAAACTCAGCTTCCTCTATGAGGAAGCAAAGTCAGTCGAAACTCTGTCAAATCGTTTAGTTCGATCGGGTGAATTACTGGAGCACTGACTTCGCAACGATACCGTCCACATTTATTGTATACAAATCACTAACTCACTCGTCCGTTCATTCGATACATTATATATATATTCATTTTATTATAATTCATATGTATATATTTATAATAGTATATATACCTTTTTTTGTCGATAATTAATTTTACGGTCTTTAGAGTCTACATGAGGATGAATCACCGATAGGAGATGATTTTATCCAGAGGGGTTGGTGTGGTCGGAATAGCGCGACGCCACGTGTCTTACGGCTGCAGGCGTTTGTCTATTATGTATACTAATCGTTGGCCTGAGCTCAGTCTAGGCGTCGCGCGATTGCCATCTCGCGCCTGATAGCGTGAAACTTTCCGATATCCATCGTATAACGAACGTATATTTAGTATTGTAATGCAGCGTCCGACGAATTTCCGCTATTCGCACGATAAATTACATGGGGGGAGGGAAATTTTGTTTGAAATTCGTCATCGCGAATGCGGAGAAACTCGTTGATCGAACATTCCGATTAACGCATCGAAACACTTTTTTTTGCGTTTTCTTTTTTTCATTTTTTTTTTTTTACACTTTTAAGACTAGTGTGATAATAGGAACATGGTGTCTTCTTCGGCCGGTTGCGAAATCAAACGACGCGGATATAACATATATATATACGTAACTCGACAGGTGTGTCGTATCCTGTTTACCACGTTAAAAATAAAAAAAGTATACGTGAAAGTATCTTCGTACGCCGAACAATTGAATATTTTCACATATATTTTTTTTTTAATTTCATTTTTTCCGATGATTATCTCGTACACATGTAAACCCTGGTGTAAGTCGCACCGTTGCACTCACCCGGTGCATTCACTTATCTTGCATTTGATGCAATGCAACTTTATGCTCCCTCGAGTTCGGTGAACCGCGTTTGGGGAAGACTGGTTGTTGAGGAGATGAAACTGACGTTCCAATTCCATTGGAAAATGCATGATATACCTCGAGAGGGTAGCGTCTCGTGATGTATATATAGAACTTTTAATCTCGCGAATATTGTCCACAAGAATTGGATCACGGACCGGGGGGGAAAAAATGCGATTCTTTGTATTTCCTTAGTACGAATGATTGGGGGTCACTCGAGAGTGAGGCGAGATCTCTACGAATTCTCTGGGCACGGGGGGCTTCTCTCGTATGTTTATATCGCCGTCACTGGTGTCAAAAGCATCAAAGGCCTGAATTACGAAAAACTTTTTTTTTCACAGCTCAGTAAAACGATTAAAAATGTTCGAAAACAATTTTTTGTTACCTGCCACTTAATTCATCATTTCATTAATACACAAGAGCATCGCGTTAAAATAGGTTCTTCCCATATAATCGTTTGACACGAGTGACGCGACAACTACGTGGATAAAGATAAAACCGAGATTCCGATATTTTTTTTAAGTTTTTTTTAGACCGATTAGACGTATAGTATACGGTAAAGTACAGTATATGTATAGTAGGACGAGTAAAGGACAGTCAGACTATTCACCACAGTATATTTATATCAGTGCTGTGAGCTGATATTAATTCACGCGGGCGCGAGATATCCGGAATTTTTCGTGTCTCACGCGGCGAGTCCTTCGCCTCTCGGTGCCGAGGGTGGCGGGAGCCGCGCCGACGGCGGTGTCGGATTGTTTTCCGGTCTGGACGGACCCTCGCGCTCGAAGTGATGCTGAAGCGATTCGCCGCTCCACGCCGGCACGCTGGCGGAGTTCTGGTTGCCGGTGTTGGACGAGGGTGTGCCCGGCGAATGAGACGGCGAGGGTGTCTGAAAGAGCATCGAACCCGACGGTAGTGACGATTTTCCGTCACCAAGTGGACCGTTGCTCGGTGCCATCGGCTGCTTCTCCAAGGGAAAACCTCCGCCACCGTAGATCGAACCGAAGAGACCAGCGTACTTGCCGGCGCTCACCGGATGTGCCGGTAGACCGTTGTTACTCTGAATCACCGATATCTCGTTCAGCTATAAAATTAAATTTGAAAAAAACGTAACGTCTTTCAGTTAATTTTGTCATTCTGGATTATCTACGATAAATTAGGGTGATATGGCGATCCGTAATATATTTTAATGTAACAAATAGATGGCGCTCCCGTTTGCACAATCTTTAGCATATGTGGATACAATATGATTGAATCGAAAATTATAACATTGTATATGTAAGGGTCAGTACGATATGGCCAGTAAAACCGTTTTGTTTTTGACATTTGACGGAGGTAATTATTGTCTTTCTGTAGTTCATGTGGACAATATAAAATATACTAAGGCATGTTTTGTGCGATCCGTCTATGCTTCTCTAGGTCTAATCGAGTACCATTATTACTATGGCGAATATTTATTTATAGAGCTGTAATTAAATTAGTTCGGAGTAATTACTTTAGTTCGATGTTTCCAGAGGGGGTTATGGGCAAAATTTAAAGGTTTTTTTTTACGTTATATCTACTATTGTCGTCGCTTAAAAAATCATGGCCATATAACCCTGATTTACCTTATATCGGTTGAATCACCAAGCACATACCTTCTGTTGTACTCCGTTAAGGAACGGTGCGGGTAGATATGGATAGAAGAGATCCGGCCGGCGCTGAAGAAACTCCGAGTCCTTGGTTGTGATTGGCAGGGTTGGAAGATCCAAAGACATTCGCCGACCTCGTCGCGATGCTCCGTTCGTCCACATATGGGTTCCCATGTGAACCTTTAGTAGTTTGAAAAATAAAAAAACAGCGCGTAAAATATCTACCCACAGAGTCTTCGATATCTACCAATTACTAAAAAGAAAGTGTATATAAATAAAACATTATTACGATTGTTAATATTAATGCGAGCTTACGCATTGGCGTTAGTGCACAAGCGACAGCGTCTACGCAAGGATTATTAGAAGTCTCAAGTGCGAGTCGTAGGGATAATTTCGGATGAAAATTTAGTACAGCGGAGAGCGGGGCAAAATGAAACTCCAAGGAAAAAAGGAACCATTAGTCCCGTGAAAATTTTGTAAAAACGGTCCGTTTTGCCCCACGCTCCTACATATCGCTCCAAGTATACCGACGGTAAATCAGAAATAATAGTGAAACGCGGAAAAAAAATAGTTTTGAGTGTGTGGTTTAAAAAGTACCTTGAGATTGCCCTTGGTGGTGAAGGCCTTCTGGCAGACGGTGCATCGGAAAGGCTTGTCGCCCGTATGAGTTCTCATATGGATCTGGAGCGCCGAGGACGAGGAGAAATTCTTATTGCAAACCTGGCACAAGTGTTTGCTGGACATGCCTGCAAATATCACACACACGCTGCTCACACCAAAGTTTCGCATACGACCTTACCGATATCTCGATCAATCGAAATTATCGAATTATTATTATCTTTTTTACATTTGTACGACAGAGATGCCAAATTTCGATAGAATTAATTGACTGATAAAGTAATTGTAAAATTTCATCAATTTTACCAAATAATTTCGAATAACGAAAAAAAAATTTAACTTGTTTAGTCAATATAGTTATGAATTCAATATCAAGATAAATCGATGCTAAGTCATTACCAATTTTTATATTATAAACTTTTTTTTACTAGCTATTTTATGTTGGACGGTAATATTTGCAATACGTATTGTAAATCCTTCAGGACTCGTATTATATACATTGTCCAAATAAAAATAGCTGGTATAAAGATATCCAAAAATCTGACGATCTATAAATAAAATTAATTACCGACAAATTAATTACTCTGCGAAATTAATTACCGACAAATTAATGATAATTAAACGATTTTTCCTCAATGTGGCATCTCCGCGGTAGTTATAAGGAGCCGAAAGATGAGTGAAAGGTATGCAAGTGCCTCGAACAAAGCTGCGAACAAGCGGGGAAACTAGATTCATCGTATCTGAGGAAAGTTTGCAACAGATGTTGGGATAGTGTTTTTTAAATATTTGTTTTTTTCGTTGTTTAAGTAATAAAGGTAAATTTTCGAATGGTTACTTACTGGGCCTCTTTGGGGCAGGGAGATCACCCTCGGACGGTGATCTCTTCACAGGCATCGGTGATTCGATCGAGGACGGCGGCATCGGAGGCGGCGGTGGTGGCGGAGGCGGCAACGGCGGTGGCAGACTCGATTCGTCCACGCACATTGGACTCCTCGAACTCTCGAGATCTTGAGACTGCTGCTGCTGCTGCTGCTGCTGACCGGATTGCTTGGAGTCGCTGAACAAATGCGGTGGCATGTCGCGGATCTTGTGGGTCAGCATGTGCTGCTTCATGTTTCCCTGTTGACAAAATAATTCTCAGTTTTTTTAACCGGATTGGCAAGCGGGTCGTCCCGATCGTTAAAATGTCGATCGAAAGACTGCGAGTGCTTAAAAAAGTATCGAGAAATAAATTATCACATATGCTTCATACATAATCATACGCAATCAAGTATGTTTATATGATTGTATACGAATCATAGATAATTATTCATGAATTACATAAAAATTATTTGTCATTTTCTTTTCTCCGTTAAAACAAAAATCTTTTATTGAGTGATTTTGACTTATATTTATTTTGAGTGAAACTTTTTTGCAACTACTCTTCGGTACGCTTTTGGGAATGGGTTTAAGTTTTCGGGGTTGACTGAACGAATGTCACAGAGATTCGGGCTCACGATCTCGCAGTGTCGATTATCAATTGACGTGTGAAAATTATTAATATATCGCACCCTTAGAACAACAGTGTAACAACTTATATGGTAATGCCATATGAGATGTTACACTGTTGTTCTAGGGGTGCGATGTATATTTTTTTTTTTTAATTTTCGCGATGCTGATATTAAATCGATATAATGATGATCTCGCTCGGGAGGTTTTCTTACCAGGAAGACGTGGTCCGAGGCTAGAAGTCCGAGGGCGGGGGGCATCAGCGGGGGCAGGCGGACGGCAGCATAGGCAGACGTCAGTCCCCGCCCCCCTCCGGTCCCTGTCCGCCCACGGGTCTTCCGGTCCTCAGTCCGCCGCCGCCTGATCCGTTTTGGTCTGCTATCCTGACTTCCGGCCGTCAAGCCACCACCCCCAGGAGCCGTAGCACCCCCGAGCGAGTGGTAAGCTGAGTGTGGATTCGATTGTAGAATCCCACCGGTAAAGGGATTCAGCTGATCCCCGCAGTTACACGTTTTCACCCATGTGCCGTCACTCTGAAATTATCGCACCGTATACTATAAACTGGATACACCGATTGCTCAACTAACGCTGCAGCAAACAAAAATATTTTCTCTTTCACATTTGCCAAATTATTTTTCGTTCTATGAACTCAACTTTTGTTACGGTTTTCCTAAGCAATTCAATGAAATTTCGGCGATCATACGAGACTACATTTTAGTGAAATTTTCCATCTTCAATAATAAACTGGGTTCAAATAGATATTTTTCTTGTAAACAAATAAATTATCTTCAGATTTCATTACGTCAAGTTTTCTCTATAATTTTTAATAATTCAATTAAATCGTTGAATATAACACATTAAATTTTTATCAAACCAGTCTGTATTGAGTGGGCTCGCGGTAGAGGTTTGTTAACGCTGGAGCGTTCATCGTGTCTTCCATAATTCCCTCGTTTTTATCTCCGGCTGCATTCGAGATACATTTCAGAGAAAAATATTCTCTATAACGTCATTTCTGGTTTGAAAATGTCACTTTTAAATCGATAATGATGTCACACGAAAGAACGCGACTTCCGGTTTAAAAATCATGGTTTTTGTCCGGAAGTGACGTCATACCGTAAATACTTTACTTCCGGTCGAGAAATGAGATTTTCAAAACAGAAATTACGTGTTTCCGGTACGACGTCACGGTCGGTTTAAAAGTGAGCTTTTCAAACCGGAAGTAACATTACAGAGAACATTTTTAATTTTTCTTAGGAATGTATCTCGAATGCAGCCAGTGACAGAGACGTGTGAATTAATTGGCAAAGTAAAGTCAATAAAAGGACGTGCGTGATACGCCTCAAATCTATTTGGAATTCATCTCGTATGAAGCCAGCGACAGAAACAGATGAATTAAGGAACACACGTCTTCAGTTCACTTTGCCTGGTGCGAGGTTGGTCGTGCGACCCAGACCAATTATGGCCCGAAAATGCCAACAATGGGAATATCGAATTTCGACGTATTTCGAGACAATATCGTGAATTTCCGAGTTTCGATTTTAATGAAAATACAATTTCCAGTCGAGTAATCGAAGTGAAACGAATTAATCGTAGTAAAAGCATTATCAGCTGATCATTTATAGGTGGCTTTATCGCAATTAGGTATCTCTAACAGAGCTGTGAATTCTTTTGTCCACCGGAAAGGTTATCGTGTCGAAAATTACGGGCCGAGCATCGCTGTGTAGATTTTTTTTTTCAGGTATGAGACTCGAAACCCAACTTCGGGATTTTATTCACGCAAACACTTCGGTAGGAAATTTCAGGAACGATAGTGAAGCAGATAAATAAACGAGAGCCGGACGGAGAACCATGCAACGGCAAGTTACAGTCGGAGTGCAGTGAATTTCGTTGGTTTCTTTTTTTTTTCGTTTTCTTTTTTGCTCTACTGTTACATTAAAACAGCGCAGCGTGGCAAACTGTTCAACTTTGATCAGGAAAGAGGCAACGTACCTTTGTGGAGAATCCTCGGTCGCAAATGCTGCATTTAAAGGGGCGCTCCTTCGTGTGGCTCCGATAGTGAATCTCCAGTGCCGAGTTACACGCGAATGTCTTGTAGCAGATATTACACGTGGTGTTGCCACGTACTGCAAACAGATCGTGCCAAAGTTCAATTATCGTCGTCTACCACGATATACAATATTTACTTTATAAACACTACAATATAAATTTCATTGAAACATTTTTTGCTAATTATATTGTACAGTGAGAAAAAAAAATTAATACTATAATCGAACGAGTCTAAATCTCTCTAATTTTCTTATTATCCCAGACAGACAGAAATAAATTTGCTTCCACGTAGATAACGACCGTGATCTCGATACTCATTGATTTTTCGCGTGACTCCAGTTTGGTATTTTTTTTTTCTACTACATTTATCTTTTTCGTTGTTCCTCGTGTTTCCGAGAGGACCGAGAACAAAATCCCGCCGACTTTTCGTGAAGGTAAGATTCGTTATAACGCGATAAAGGAATGGGGGATGAAGCGTCAATACATAAAATTCATGGTTGTACAAAAAAACAATTTATTATTTCGAGCCTTACATAAATTACGCGGGAAGGAAGATAATCGTGTCCAGGTCGAATAGTTGGAACTAATCATAATGATAGGCAGTAGTAAATGATGATTGCGAATAAATTTCTTTACTAATTAATAATAATAATAATAATAATAATAGTAATAATAATAATAATCGTAATAATAATAATTAATGATACAATGATAAAATCGCATCGATTCTAGTGGATACACGCATTATATACTTTTGTCTATCGAATAATTCACTAAAATCCGAGACATTTCGGGCAACGACAATATCGAGTGCAAATATAAAATCGAGAAGATAAATTCGTTGGATATTTGTGTTTCTCAAAAAAGTTGATTACAGGTCGCGCGGACCATCGGGATCATCGTATAAAAATGTATAAATATGTGCATAAACGCCTGTTTCCGAGCGCATAAATTACGCACGGAGAAAAAAATCTTGCGGCAAAGTGAATATAATTTCTTGTCTTTAAAAATTAAATCGCCAAATACCGATGACAATGATATTCCCTAACAGTTGCAAAATTTACCGCAATAATTTTTCTTCGTGGCGCGTTTATGAAAATTGTGTTCTGTGCGTGAAAAGCAAACACGTAGAGAGACATATATATATATTTATATATATAGAGAGAGAGAAAGAAAAAAATACACAGATAGGACAGATAGAAAGATGTACACAAGAGAAAAAGATTTGTGTATGTGAGACATAGAGAGAGACAGAGAGAGAGAGAGAGAGAGAGGGGAGTGCTAGGTCCGGCTACACCACATGAGGATAATTCAACAAGGTAAAAATTGGAAGCAGACTTTTTGTTCGCATCGACAAAGTCCAGTTTGGTATGTCCTCGATTATTGAAGTTCACTATATGGCCACAGTGATGGGAGAGGGGTGTATAAATACGAGGCTGCCAAATACGAAGTGAAAAAACAACAAAAAGATATTGATTCTCTCTCGTTTTTTTTTTGTTTCATCATAATCCGAATAAATAATTTTCTTTTAAATATATTTCTCTCTTTTTTTTTTTTAATATATCGGAGGTGTAGTAGTGGTGAAGGAAGGTGTAGCAGGAACTGCGGCTCGCCCTTGTCGCTAGCAGCGCCTACCTGCTGGCCCTCCGACAGCTAGGCCGAGCGGATTGTAGGTCGAGGATGCTGCGAGTACGGCGGATGTCGTTAGCGATGCAAGGGGTCCACCACCGCCGCTGCCTGGACTAACGGCGTGCATCGACGAGGCTAAAGTCCCGCTGGTTCCGCTGTTTATCGCACCGCCGGCGTTCTGTTGTACGCTATTGGCGACAACGGACGACGGTCCAGATGACGATACGGCCTGGAGCAGGCCTGCGAACATTCCGAAAGTGTGCGGATGGTGTTGCAAGCTCTGCGGTGGCGGAGGTGTCGTGGAAGCGGAAACGACCGACGAGGCGGGTGTCGAGGATGCTCGGGGCGTGAGATCGAGAGGAGCGCCACCCCCGGTGCTGGTGGGTGGACTGCTGCTCTTGTCGCTGCCGTTGAACCGATGAACGGGCGGGGGCGAGCCGGCCGACGAGTTGTTGACCATACCGCCGGAGGCGGTGGTCGTTATCGTCCTGACTTGGTTCTCGAGTGCGGCGAGGGAAGTCGAGAAGGTCGGCATGCTCGCGACGGAAGCGGAGATCTCTTTCCTGCTGTCGTTGTCGTCGTTGTCGTTGGGCTCTTCGTCATCGGGCTCGAGGCTTCTTCTCTCGCGATTTAAGTCCTCGCACCTCTCGTCGTCCTCCCTCCGGTCCTCCTCCTCGTCCTCCTGGTCCTCCATGTCCTCGCTGTGAGCGTCCTCAAGATATCTCCGCTGAAGCTGCGCCTGTTGCTGCTGCAACCGCAACTGGTGCTGCTGCTGCTGCTGATGGTGTTGCTGTTGCTGCTGATGAAGGTGCTCCTTCGAGTCTACATCGTTCTCGAGCGGGTGACGCTCGAGGACGTGGTGCCGCGAAGGTGGAAACCCCAAAGGAAACCCCGGGCCCGCTGGATGAAGACCCGGAAAACCTTGCGGGAGAAACGAGGTGAGGGGATGATGGGGATAGCTGGGTGGGAATTCGTTGACCTCCGCGGCTTGTATCTGCTCGGGGCTGAGATCGGTGGGTTCGCCGGTGTGCAGACGTATGTGCTGCTGGAGGACCAGCGCGTTGGTGAACTTCTTGTGACAAACGGGACACTGATGGAGAACCCTCAGGGGCGGTTTCGCCCGGTGAACGCCCATGTGGGTCTTCAAGTTTCCTTTGGTCGTGAATGCCCTGCCGCATATCTTGCACTTGAAGGGACGCTCGCCCGTGTGAGTTCTGTAATGCATCTGCAGGGCGCTCTTGCACGAGAGAACCCGATGGCATATGACGCACTGGTTGGGGTCGGTTAGCTTGTGCTCGATGTTGTCGACGAGCTGCTGGAGCTTCGAGGTTTCCGATGTTTTTGTTATCTCGATGAGGCTCTCCCAGGAGTTGTCGTTGCTGCCGGGTCGCGGCAGGAGGCTCGAGTAGATGGCCGGGTCTCTCGCGGGATCGATCATCATCTCGTTGCCGGTGGCGCTTCCGGTCGGCGTCGTGCCGGCCGTCGAGGTTGGATGATGCGGCAGGTGGTGGTGCGACGGTGGTCCGGGAAAGAGGATACCGGCGAAGGAGGTCTGCAGGCTGCCGCTGCTCGCGCTGCTGCTCGCCGGCGATGCACCGGGGTAGCCGCCGCCGCCGTGGGTCGAAACCTGCTGCTGGGTGAGACGATTCATGGCGGCGCCGACGCCGCGACTCGAGAGATTCTCGGGCTGCTCCTCCATCTCCTCGTCGGCGTCGATCATCTCGCCGTCGGCCTCGAGACGGCCGCTTATCTTGCTGTCCATGCTGCAGTCGTCGTAGGACGACTGCACGTGGGATATCGGATGGTTCGCCGGCGAGGGCGAGGGATTGAGGTAACGCCTCGACGCCTCGTCGAACTCGTCGTTGTCCTCGTCGGCGACCTCCTCGGGCTCCTCGGGTTCTCTCTTGGGCGTTATTCTCTCCTCGCCGTCCTGCGACGACGGACGCTGGGGCTGGTACTCTTGGATCGGCGATCTCTGTTCGAGCTTGATCTCGTCCCTCGGTGATTGACGGTCGCTCGTCTTTTGTAGCTGTTGCTGCTGCTGCTGGGGCTGCTGCTGCTGCTGGCCCGCCGACGACTGCAGTTGTTGTTGTTCGTGAAAGGAATGATGCGAGTTGACCTGAGCGCTCGTCGGTCCGGGCGAATGGGGCGACACCGCCGGTACGTTAACGGACTTGGTGAGGTTCTCCGGTATGTCCTGATCGTCGCGATGATTGACGATCGGGGGTCGGTAAAGGGGTGGCATACCGGTCATCGCGAGACTCAGGGGTATGGGTGGCTGGGGCTGAAGAAAGCCGTGTGCCGCTGCTGCAACGGCCGCAGGATGAAAGTTTCCCGAAGCGGCCGCTGCAGCGGCTGCAGCCGCTGCGGCCGCAGCTGCGTGATGCTGCTGCTGCTGTTGCTGCTGCTGCTGCTGCTGCTGCATTTGCGGCGGCGGTGGTGGAGGCGGCGGGGACGGCATCGGCCTCTGACCCGATGCCGCTAACTGCTGGAGCAGGGGAGGATGGTACTTGTCGAGGTGTTCGGGCACGGGATTCGGATTCATTTTAACGTGTGGAAACTTTGCGGTGTGCCTCTGAAAGTGGACCTTGAGATTTCCCTTGGTGGTGAAACGGCTGCCGCAGACGTTGCATTTAAATGGACGCTCACCTGTATGGGATCTAATGTGGATCTGTAGTGCCGAGTCGCTTCCAAAGACCTTGCCGCAGTAGCGGCAGCGATGCTTGAAGAAGGGCTCGCCCCGGCCACCGCCGGACTTGGAATCGTACGGCGAGAGCCTCGAACCCTTGCCACTCCGAAACGCTAGCTCGTCCGCGAGGTTGTTAGCGAGGAGTCCCTGACTCGCGTTGTCCAATACTTCTTGGGCGCGCTTTTGGAGCATCTCGAGGGTATTCGGCTCGTGCAAGGGCGGTGGATCGTTGTTCGTTATTATCGATGCCGCGAGCGAGGAGCTTATCGAGCACATTTGCATCTGATGCGACATCGGTACTGGTATCTGGTTCGTCGCCGCGCTGCTCGTCGCCGGCGATGCCGACATAGTCGAGGTTGCCGGCAGTGGCAGGGATATCGGCGACGTGCTGCTCGAGAGGGCCGGTCGTTCCTGGGCGGAAAGACTGCTCGGCGTCAGTGGCGACGACGATGGCTGGTGATGACTCGGCGGTCGCGAGCTCGGCGGCGACGTCAGGCTCGCCAGCGACTTCGCGTGGATCAACGGCGACGGGGATGACGACTCCTTGATCGGGTTGCTCGCGTCGACGCTCGTCATGCCGCCGATCGACGGGACCGTCTCGCTCGTGGGGCCGCTGCTCGTGCTGCTCAGACCCTGCTGCACCGGACCTACCGGCTGACCCGCGTGCGTTATCGACAGCTGCTGCTGCAGCTGGCTTATCAACTGAAGCTGAAAGACCTGCTGATGCTGGAGCGTGTACAGTGTGCTCTGCAGCATCGCGAGGTCCTGGAGGGCCGCCTCGCTGTCGGCGCCGCCGGCCAGCGCCGTCGCTGCGAACTGAGCGACAGCGACTTTCGTGTTCTGCAGCGCCTCGAGGGTGACGTGACTCGTGCCGGCCGGCGGAAATATACCTCCGGCCGCGACCCCACCGCCGACGATTCCACCGCTCGCCGGACCACCCTCGCCGATGAAACTGTTGTTGTTCTCGGCATCCTGACGATGACGCATCTGCTTACGGGAACCCTCCTCGTCCTCCTCGGGCTCCTCGATCTCGTCGACGATACCGTCCTCCTCGTCGTCCTCCTCCATCGGCAACTCCTCCGGGTCACGCTCGTCCTCGTCACCCTCGTGGTGGGAGCGCGACGACGTGAGATCGACCGCCGCGTCGTCGACGACGATTCCACCGACGACACCGACACTGCAACCACCGTTGTTGCTCTCCTCGCCCTCCGACGCGGAATCATTTTCTTCTTCTGTAACATCAAAGAAAAACGAACGGTGTCGTGAATATGGGTCGTTTTTTGGAACATCTCGATCATGCTTTTAAAATTTTTTTTTTTTGTACACAGAGAGGGGGACGAAAAATCGAGGGGGGGAGTTTTTTTTTTGTGGAATGAAAAATATGCTGCAGAGGCTTTGTCGAGACGAGAAATAATTTCGACAACGAAGTGAACATGCTAAATATATTATTATCGTATAATATTATTGTGATATAAAGTTATTATTAATTTTTATGATTATGGTTTCGTCAGTACGGGTCGTTCCGGAATTTTCAATTTTTCAATGTGCAATTTTTTTCACTTCTTAAATTCTTTCGTTGTGCATAGAGAGGGACGAAAAATCGAAGGGATGAGTTTTTAATGTGGAAAGAAAAATATACTGCAGTGGCTTTGTCGAGGCGAGAAAGAATTTCGAAGACGAAGTGAACAGGTTAAATATATTATTATCGTATAACATTATGCTATAAAAAATTATTATGATTTGTATCATTTTCATCATTTTGTTTATATAAAACGTCTAGACGTTTTGAGAAATTGTAACTTCTTATGATTTAGTTGAAATGATGATTTACGGGTGCAATGGTTGTAATTCATGATCGGAAAATGGTTGCAACCGAAAGCGAAATTATTAACCTTCTCTTCTAAAGATCAATATTCGAAGAATTTTCATTAAAATATAGAGAAGAGTGGGGCAAAATGAACCATCGAAGACCACTATTTTTGTGTCCCGTGTAAAATTCCTAAAAATAGTCAATTCTACTCCATCTTCCCTTACTTAAGTTTTCATTTTATCTATCGAATATGATGTCTCGAAATAGTTTAAAAGCGTTCATCCATCGTCCACGAAAAACCAAATTTATATTTGTCCGAAAATACGAATAACTTAAGAGAAAAAAAAATAGGGCAAGCGACCTTTCCGGCGGTGGGCGGTGGGTGTTTCGCGTCGAGTGCTTATATGTACCGCGATGGCGAATATTCGTTAAATTATTATAAAATCCTAATTCGCATAAACTTTCAATAATTCACGGTCTAATACGATGGGGCCGTAGCAATCAAATTATTCACGAGCTTGTAATCTTCCCATTTATCTCTCTCTATATATATATATATGTATATATATATATATATATGTATCTCTAGTGTATATATATATGTATATATATGTGTATATGCGGCGAGCGGATGCGCGTTTCGCTCGAAGAGCGTTCGTCGGAAAACCGGCGGCGAAGAATACGACGAGAGAGCTGGTAGGATAAGCGTTGAGCCTTGCGAATGGTGTCCCGACCCACATGAATGAAAATTATTGTTGTAATGGAAGTATCTCTTTGCGAGAGCCGCGGCGTCGAGAGAGTCGTGGAATTGTATTCGGTGAATTTCTCGCTCCGCTTGTCCATACGCTGACACGTCCGCAAATGCCGCTCCTCGTTTACCGTAAATTGTGTAAACAAAACTCCCAAACACAATGCATAAGAGTGTGTACAGTGTTTTCGTCCGCGCGTCACCGAACCAACGAAGTTTGGACTCGAAGATTTCGAACGTGAAAAGCGAACAAACGTCCACCGTTATCGCAATCCAACCGAAGATACTTTGCCCTCGATTTACACCCCGCTTTCACACTTAAAACTTAAGGCCGTACGAATCGACGGACCGAGAGGAACAAAAATAAAATGCTCGTCATTGTTTCGTCAATGTTTCGATACTCAGACGATAAGCGCTCTCGAACGCAATCGTCACTGTAATCATCGATCTACTCTCCGTATTGTGTAATCAGAAAACTTCACTGAGGGTTTCGACGATATGAATGAATGGAAATTTGACACAAATCGAATATCAATAATACGGAATTTTAAGAAATGAGAAAATAGTGAAATGTTTCGGACCGCGTAAAAAAACAAATTACTATTCGGTCCATCCAGACACGTGTCCCAAATTCCGAACTAAATAATATTTCACAATTATTGTCATGCGCAAAATTATTATTATTACTAAAAAATGAATAAATAATAATAAAAAATTATTATAATAATTATTATAAATGACAATAATAATTATTTATAATAAAAATATTTTTTTGTTTAGTTTTAAAGAGCACGTACGAAGCGCGCTTGCATACCGGAGTATCTTGGCGACGAGAATCCGTTCGTCAAGTTTTGCTGCTCGTTCTGACATCCGTCGCGTCTTTGCTTATTGATACCGCGACTCTCGAGTCTTCGGGTGATGCTCCATCTCATAAGCTGCATCGTACACAATCCGTCGGTGGCACGCCGAGGGTAATATTTATATCACTACCCTCGTCGTTGTTCGTTACGCTTTAACACTATTTTTAATCCCGACCGTCGAGCGAGATTCCCGGGTGAGTTCAGGCGGCATCCGTCGAATCGGCGGGGGCCTTTTTGTCTCTCCGTCGCGAAAAAAACGACGAATCGCACTGATATCACCAATTGTATTGTTTCTCTCAATACCGTCGTAACAAAATATTTTTCTTTAACTCGTCCATTGAAAAAAAAAAAAAAAATTAAATAAAAAAAACACAAAGAATAAAAATAAAATTTTACAGTAGTGTCCTTTCCAGTTGCGATAAGTACAACAAAAAAACAATACAATCGCCGAGGCACAGAATCGACGATCTTATAAAGCGCACCGTTAATTATTATTTTCTTTCTCTTCGATTGTAAACGTCAAAAACAAAGAAAGTAAAAAAAAAACTGTTATATTTGTGTTCGAGTTTTCTCCTTTTCCGAACTGTCGTCGCCGTCGGCGCAGGACAGTCTGACATCCAGCAAGGACGAAATGCAACTGATCGCTCGGGAAAGAAGCGGCTTGGGCGTAGGTACTACGACCGGCTGGTGGCGGCGCCGCCGCGCCGTTCCGTAAACCCCACCAGGCGAGCCCTCGCTCGCTTTTTCTCTCTCGCCCCCCCCCCCCCCACCGCGCAACCGGAATCGACTCCTACGCGCCTCGCCAGTGCTGCACGGCCAGCGCGCGTTCCTCCACCATCCGAACAACCGGCGCCTCCACCTCGCCGCTTCCCTCGCTTTTGCTCGAACCGACTCGACTCTCTCCTTCTCTCTCTCACTCTCTCTCTTCGGGTGCTGTGCCACCACCACACCGCCGCCCGCGTACCTACCTACTTGGGTTATGACAGGAGGGGCGTTGCGATTCATAAATCAGGGGGAAATAGGCGGAGCCTCCACGAGCCATTCACCGTCGAGTTTATTAATTATTATCCGGACGGGAACGCGCCACCCCCGCACTTGCTCGCGAGAACCCTCTCTCCGCCCGTCTCACCTTCCGAACATCCATTCCACCGACTTCGACGACCTCCACGACGCACCGTCAAAAAATTCTATTGTATTTTTTTTTTTACGGATTAGCCACTTTCTGTAATTTTTCTATGTCCTCTTTTTATATCAACAATAATTCGCTCTTAAATTTAATATGTTATTCCTCGTTGGTCTCTATGATAGAAGGTTCTCACTGTGTATTTAGTTTCTAAGAAGCCTGCCCTTGCAACGAGGACTCTGCATCATTAATTTTAGTATGCAATAAATGATAGATTGATTGATATAAAAAATAAGGAAATAAATAAATTATTAGTTGCTAAGTGAAAATTGGGATTAATACTCTTTTCTCTTGGAATTAATACATTTTAAGATTCGGGTCGAGAGGTTGTTGGTAATGGGTCATTTTACGTTCAGTGATTTTTTGCTATTTATTTTGAGGCTTTTTTTTCAAATTGTTTGCCGAAGGAATCCGGACGAGAATGGGCCACCCCCGCACTTGCTTGCGAGAACCCTCTCTCCGCTCGTCTCACCTTCCGAACATCCATTCCACCGACTTCGACGACCTCCACGACGCACCGTCAAAAAACTCTATTGTACTTGTTTTTTTTACGGATTAGCCACTTTCTGTAATTTTTCTATGTCCTTTTTTATTCCAAAAATAATTCGCTCTTAAATTTAATATGTTATTCCTCGTTGGTCTCTATGATAGAAGGTTCTCACTGTGTATTTAGTTTCTAAGAAGCCTCCCCTACCAACGAGGACTCTGACCCCTTTTATATGCAATCAATGATTGATTGATATGAAAAATAAGGAAGTAAATAAATTATTAATTGGTAAGTGAACATTGGGATTAATAATCTTTTTTTTGGAATTAATACGTTTTGAGATTCGGGTCGAGAGGTTGTTGGTAATGGGTCATTTTACGTTCAGTGATTTTTTGCTATTTATTTTGAGGTTTTTTTTAAATCGTTTGCAGAAGGAATCCGGACGAGAATGGGCTGCACTTGCTGGCGAGGACCGTGTGCGCTCGTCTCACCATCGATCATCCATTCCAGCGATTTCGCCGACCTCCCCGACGCACCGTGAAAAAATTCTATTGTATTTCATTTTATTTTAATCCTGCGTTTTTTAAATCGAATTTGTCACTTTGTGCACTTCTTTTAGGTCCTTTTTTATATTAAACAAAAAAAAAAACAAAATAGATAAATTATGAACTGCTAAATGAAAATTAGAATTAACACTTCTATTGTTTGGTAATTAATAAATTTTGAGATTGGCTTTGAGAGGTTGTTTGTAATGGATAATTTTATGTTCAGCGATCTTTACTTATATTTTTTCGCAACGTCCGCAGAACTAATATACAATCGAGTGAGAACTCACGAACGTCGCGGAGCTATACAAGATCTTATTATTAAACAAAATAAATTATTCGGCCTCCTCTTCGCTGAGTTACGGGAAAGTTAGTTTTAGCTAAGAAATTGATTTATTTAAAAATATTTTTAACGGAAGCTAATCGTTGACGCTGGCCGAAGAGTTTTTCGGTCGACGAACTTTGCGAGACGGTTCGATCGGAGTAAAAGCAGCGGTAGCGTAGGTTGCAGCATTGAGCACGGTCAGTAACCGGATGAAACCGCGGGCGCGAGGAAGTTGCCGCCGCGAGCGTTGCCGCCGGGTACGCCGGAACTCTCACGAGTACGACGAAACACGGCAACGCTAACGAATTATGTTTCGAAAGTGTGTTGAACGAGAAATATCGCTGCAATGGAACACGTAGAGTTATTCGAACGCAAAACTGGTGGGTTTTATTTTTATCGGTGCTATCGAAAATTTCGCATCGATTTTTAAATTCGAAGACTCAGCAGTGTAGCCGAACTACGATCAACTACTCGTATGAGGATGAAGAATATACAGCGCGAATAATTAGATTAGAAACTGTATATCGGGGCGCGAGCAGATGACTCGCGTCCTGTACGGCTTCCCGTTCCATGTTTATCAATCTTCACTTTTATATCTTCTTCGGCTCGCGGCAACATTCAGAAGTACGAGCCGGAGATCATTGACGAGCACCCGGATATAAACAACAATGTATCTATAATTTTGTTGCGATTTTCCCTTTTTCAAAGTGTCGTCGCTCTCGGCGACGATTTGAAAAATAGATCGATTAGATTCTTCTGAAAGAAAGTTCGTTGAACTTTCGACCTTGGAAAGTTGCACGTAGACTTTCGAATAGTAATCTTTCTTATCTGCGGTTATCAACGCAGGTTTTCTTTTTTTTCACTCTGCAAAATTATCACTTTGCAGAGTGAAAAAAAAAGAAAAACGAGGATGGAGTGGCACGTGGCCCTTGGAAGAAAATTTACCGAGCGCAATAAATATCGTCATAAATAGCAAAAGTTCTCGGACCGCCGTTGCTGCTGGTCCATTTGTTGGGTACCTGCAGCGAGAATATCTGCTACGGCGAACGATAATTTATGTCGGACGCCATAAAGGAACTCGGAAAATTCGTGTGTAATTGTGTAAGCGACTGTCCCCAGTGTTCGTTCATCCCCTCTGCAACGGAGCGGCGGGACGACTCTATACCTACACCGGTCTCCACTTCGGGTCAAGGTTACGGGAGGCCGATGAGTTTTTCGGTTGCGCAACACTCTGCTGCTGCTGCTGCTGCTGCCGCTGTCCGTCGTGCGCACGAGCCTCACGGCGCATTCCACAGGCCTCTCCCGACTTCCTTCTCACTTTCCGGCCAAAGTTTTGCGACGGTGTAATATCGCTCCTACGATCCGAAAACAATATCCGGGGGTCAAGACAACACCGTATATACGGTATTTATTATTCTCCTACTCATAAATAAAACTTGCTACTTTATTGAAATGAAACCGACGCTACCAACTCTCTTAAAATGTACAGTTCTTGATTTAAAAATTACGTACTTTCGTACGAGTGAACAAAAAAATTATTTTGTAAAATAAATAAAGTAAATGGGTAAAAAGATTTTTATCACGACAGAAATGAAAAGCAAATGAATGCTGAATAAAAATCATAATTGTCGAACGATAATTTAGTGAAAAAAAATCTTTCTCTAATTTTTTTTTTTTAAGATACAATTATAACAGATTATGGTGCCCGATTGTGTATTTTTTTTAGTGTTGACATTGATGAGCCTCGACATTGAATTTTCCTCGACAATTTCGACCGCGACTCACGCACACGGCGCATTCCACATGCCTCCTGACTTCCTTCTCACTTTCCGGCCAAAGGTTTGCGACGGTGTAATAATATCGCTCTTACGAACCGAAGACAATATCCGGCAGTCAAGACCACACGTTATTTATTATTCTTCTACTCGTAAATAAAATTTGCTATTTTATTAAAACGGAACCGACGCAAATGGTTCTCTAGAGTTGAAATTTGCCGATAAAAAAATTACGCACTTCCGTATGAGTAGACAAAAAATTATTTAAAAAAATAAAATAAATCAGTAACAAGATTTTTATCGTGAACAATTTTTTAATCAAATAAATTCCGAATAAAAATCATAATCGTCGAATAATAATTCAGGCAAAGAAAAGTTATTCTCCAGCTTCTTTTTTTTATATTCAACAACAACAGATTACAATGATCGGTTCTATTTTTTGTTTTATTTTTGTTAATGTTGACATTGATGAGTCTCGGCATTGAATGTTCCCGGACAATTTCGACGGACATTGGCTCCGCGGCAGAAAAATCGTTTTTTTTTTCTGCTCACGGTCCAAAAGCCAGGCCGACCGGCTGCGCTCCTCCGCCCATTATGATTCCGTTTCATGATTTATTGTCACGTTAAATCATAAAACTTTTCGGGTCTCGCAGCTCCTGCTGCTCGCTCGTCGATCCGCACGCTGCGTGCAGAAGAAAACGGCAGCAGCGGCGAAGTCCAAAACTGCCCCTGGTCGAGGGTCTCTCTCGTCCTTCAGGGCACGACGAAAACGACGACTTACTGACTTACGAGGAGGCAGAAAGCCATCGGTCCGGGAAGGGCCCGAGTAGTTATACCAGCATATATAAACCCAGCGACAATGGTGAAAATGGGTCGGAAGTCATAATTCACGAGCGGGGCCGTACGTCTCTCGGCGTCTCTCGCTGCGAGGCGCTCCGGCCTCGTCGGAGGCCCGAGAGACCGGCTGCCGAAAGCACGGAGCAGGCTTCCTCCTCCGTTTGTATATTTACCAGTATATATACTCTCCATGTACTCCCCGCTTCGTCGGTATATAAAGAGGGAGTAGGGAGGGGACAGTGGGGGGGAGGAAGGTGCCTAGGATTTCTCGTTTTGTCTCAGAGTTCCCTCATTCCCTCCGTTCTTCCGAATTTCTCGAAGCGGGCCTCGCGCATTTCTCATTTGCGCTCCGTCGTCGCGGACGAAATTTCGTATACGAAATTTTTGCTAAACGTACCCGCGAATGTAAGCTCACGGGTAAGTTTTCGGGACGGTGAGGGGGGGAGACAACGAGCGATGGAAGATCCGGAAAAGGGAGTCGTCTGCGCTGTGCAGTGATTAAGATCTGCGAGCTACAGCCGAACTGACTTTGTAAACTATGGCCTAGTATGCGTTCAGCCTTTAGGGATATACATATATATATAGGCAGATGTATATGATGGCGAGGGTTGGGAATGAAAAGGGCGTAACGGAAATATCTTGTCATTTATGTTACGCCCTTTTGATTCTTGGGCGATGTGTTTGTGTGTGTATTTGTGTGTCGCAGGCGACGGAAACCACCCTCTCAGCGTCGATGCCAGGCGCCAGCAACCCTCCACGCTCGTTGATAATAATCTCGACCTGTATCGGTTCGAGTTTCACTTTTCCGAAAATTAATACACGTCGTGGCGGGACGGATTTTTAGTGGGGGAATTATCTCGAGAAATCTCGATGCGAGAGAATTTTTTAAATTACCATTTCCGCTCGTGTTAATGAGACCATTTTTTGCTTTCCGAAATGGTAATTTTCAATCGATTGAGTATCGAGTAAAAAATTGTGATAAAAAAGTCTTGACCTGTGGAGGTTCGAGTTTCACTTTTCCGAAAATTCATACACGTCGCGCTGGAGGACGGAGTCTAGCGGGGAATTATCTCGAGCAATCTTGAGGTGAGAGAATTTAAAAAGACATTTTTTTTTTCGCAAAACGTTAATTTTGGCTCCAGCAAATATAGAGGAAAAAGATTGTGTAAAACATTATGACAAAAAGATAATGATTTTTTTTTTACAATGGGAAACGTATGTGGAATAATCCACCGAACTTATATTATAATGCGGTGGTGGAAAGACGGGAGGCGAGCGAAGACGTGTACGCGAGGTAAATTGCACGTGGCGTAACGTGATTGGCCCTCGCACCTGTCTCCTCGGACCGCCCTCGCAGCACCTACAGAGATATAGAGAGAGTTTGCGGGTATAACCGAGCCGTGCGAGTATGCCCACGTTCAGATACGTGTGTACGCGAGGGGCAACAACGAAGCGGTGCACGAGTGGTGCGATACGCTTCTACGTACAGCGAATGCACCGTATGTACGATGGATGTACCATGGGGTTGAGTAAGTGCCCATCGTGGACGTATTGTGGGTACTTACATATGTGCGCGTATGCACGTGTAACACGGTGTGTGTAGTGGGTACACTTTGCCACCGAGACCGATACCCATGCGCGCAAAGTAGTTTTACCTATACGGCGCGAAATGCATATGGGTATTGCAACTTTACGTAGGTGGAGCATTTCAACGGTTCAGTGACTGGCCATTCGCAGAACGAATTTCGAATCTTTTACAAGTCAACATGTAACATTTTGATCAATAAGTCTTTAGATTTTTATGTGCAAAAGTAGTATTTGGCGCGCACTTGAACATAAGCCGAACACACTTAGTTTTTGTATCAGCGATTTGTGACCGATCGCTATCGAAGCATCATCGCAAGTTCGTGCTCAATTTTCTGCAATCTTTTTTTCATCATGGTTCTTTTTTCTATTATGACCCTCGCCATAGTTTTAAAGCTGTTGCTCTGTACATTTATAGGTTCCTAAATTCATCCGCGTCTATCATATTTTACCCGGAAATACGTCACTTGACATCGTCTACGTGAAACATCATTCCCGGTTTGAACATCTCATTTTTCGACCGGAAGTGAGGTCATCTAGGGGAAACGTCACCGCCGGTCGAAAAATGCGATTTATATAAGAACACATAGTATATGACTTGCTCATAAACTATCGGTTAATACCGGATATATACTTCATACATTAAAGAATTTTTTAAATTATTTTTGTTAGTCATAATTCCTATCAAGAATCCATTCTAAATTTCGGATATTAAATCCAAGTCGACAATCTCGCAAAACGACCGAGGGTTTTATCGTGGCCAATGACTGTACGCCTCACTGCACGGTATGTCGTGGTTTACCGTCGATGCGTACTGTACATATAGATAGTTACTATCTACTTCTTCTGGTCACGTCGACCGCGTTCGCCGGTCTCCATGCGACTACATAGCAATACAGGCTTGGAATATAATACATGTAGAGGAAACGCGTTGCGTTCATTTACTTACATACATATATATATATATATATATATGTATATACATGTGTATGTATATATACGTGAAGTGATGGTATGTACACCCGTGCGGGCATACGTGTAATGCTCGCGGGTTGTATGTAATGAACCGCCCCCCGCACTCCCACCCAAGTGAGATGCACGTCCAACGGCGGCGGAGAGACGATAGTACATTCGCGGCGGGGATAAACGAGGAGTTAGGGGAGGGCACGAGATGTGATGCTGGAGAAACGAGAGGCGGAGGGAAGGGATTATGAGAAGGGGTAACCAGTACAGACTTTGTACTCTGCATAGTATGTGCATATACATACATATGCACGTAACTATATATATATATATATATGCACCCGGTATCTCCTATTGTGAGGCGGGAGGCTAGCGCGAGAGGGCCATGTACAGCTAATTCATCCCCGAGTAAGACGCCAAGCCGCAAGATGGAAGACTTCTCTCCTCTATCCTCCGAGCAAGCTATAGTACCGGTACTCTCCTCGGTGTACGCTGTGTGTTTCGTGTGTACCCAATGCAGACCGCCATATCTGCCGCCGTTTCGCGCTCTCGCTGCACTTTTTGCGAGCTCTCATTGGCTTTGCTTATAGGGATGTAAGAAACAAATGAAGGTGCCGTTTCTGGAGACAAAAGCGCTGGAATAATGACTCTCCGGCTGATGGAAGAGAGCATGCACGATTAAAGAGTAAATGTGAATTTATAAATTATTTGTCGATTTTGACAAACGTCTCACAGACGAAGGGGAATTGAAAGGAAAAGTCCAATGGGAAAATTCAAAAAAATTAACAAAATCGGATCGATTTCGTCGATCGGGGAATTCACTAAGGTGCGAATAAAGAATCGACGGGTCGAAACGGGTGGGGAGCGGAAATTAAGTTTCTTCTCGAGATTCTTTCTAAAGTACATGTACGCACACCTAACACACGTAAATCTGCTACCGTTTCGCGCTCGCACTGCACTGGCAATATTTGCGAACTCTCATTCGGCTTGTTTATAGGGACGTAAAAAATAAATAAAAGTACCATTTTTTAGGGATAAAATGGCAGGTATAATGGCTGTGCGGCTGATTGGACAGAACACACACGTTTAAAAAAGAAACTTGTTAATTTATAAATGATTCGTTTATTTTGACAAACGTGCGTTTCACTGACGAAGGGGAATCGAATGAAAAAAAGTCCAATGGAAAAATCCAAAAAAAAGGAAAAATCGCACCGATAACGGGGCCGTGTCAATTGGCGGCGCATGTTTTCGTCGATCGGCGAATCCACTAAGGTGCGAATAAAGAATCGACAGGACGATCGCGGGGTCAAAGAAACGAGGGTCTCGGGCGTCGCGTTAACCCGAGAAAACGGGCGGGGAGAGGAAGTATATATCGAGTAAAGAAGGGCAGAGAAGAAATAAAGTTTCTTCTCGAGATTCTCTCTAAAGTATATGTACGCACACCTAACCCACGGATTTACACCGAGTTTCTTCTCTATCTTATCGAATACGTGGACGCAACATAACACACAACACGCGAGCCTCTCGCGCAGCCTCTCTCGATGCAGTACCTCTTCTGATCGACAAAAAAAGAACATTTATTTATTTGCAAATGAATAAATAAGGCTTCGCGATCGATTCGCCGCTCAGCTCTTTCACCTCCCCGTTCTTCGCGCCCCTACTTTGCACTCTTCCCTTTTTTACTTTACCGCACATCGACTACGAAAGTCGACTAGAGTAACGTGCGTCGTCGCTCGTTCTCCCTCTTCCGCACTGAAAGCTCCGAGTTCTCACGTATAACCGAGTTCTCTCCTAGGACATTATAGGGCTATTTTCGATGTCGATCCGAGATCGAGAAGGAATCACCGCGCTCGCTGTTAATGCACCGTCTGCGCATGCGCTCTACACAGTAAAAAAAAGTTTTTACTTTTCACAACAACTTATTGTCCACAATCGTCCACAATTTTTTATTTGTTACTTTTCGGATTGCACCACCCTGCTTTGATTTTACAAACAAAAGTAGAAAGTAAAATGAAAAGAAGTTTGTCTGAAGAAAACAAGTTATTTTGCGAAACTTTGTATTTCGATTTTGCGATATTATTTTTTTAATGTGTAAACTATACAGCTGGTATTCTGGAAATATAGCTATTCGCAAAGAGCTCACATCGATAGCTATGAACGAAAATATAAAATATATAAATATAAATATGAGCTGGAAATATGAATACTGGGAGAAGAAATCTTTTACCGTTCAACTAACATTTTTTTTCGATAAAATAAAATTCCTTGTATCATCGGCGTACTATACGGAACCATTCGGTAGACTAAAGATTCGAAACAAATGTTGCAAATTTATTTGAACACAAGTCAGTTGAACACAATTATTCGACCCAATAGCTGGGCGGCTAAAGCGAGCCGAAGTTGCATGGAACACAGCGAGGGGAAGAAGTATACGGGATCCGTGTCATACGTGGACTCGTTATCTGCGCGTCTCGTCGTCCCGCACCGGAATTGCATGATCGTTCCTCTCTCTTTTCCCCTTAAGCAAAGTTGGCCGGAGATACAACTCGACACAAATTCCCCGTACAAGCCGGGTTTATAAGAGGGTTTTAATGTTACCGACACGCCGGTCGTGGCGGTGGTGACGGTACCCGCGAAACCAAAGCGTTTTTCCCTCTGCTGCCCTCGCGGCGCGCATATTTATCGTTTATTCGAAATACTCGATGTCCCGCAGCCAAAGCGATCGACCAGCGTCTGATGCTCGCACATGCGACGCATATAACACCTTCACGGTCCTGTTCCAGTCCCCCACCGTCGAATTCAAGCTCGAATTTCGTTATCTCGGTTCCGCGCGGGGTGAAACTCACGATCTTCCTCGCACTCGCTCGTATCACACCCGCGGCGATCGCGAAGAGACGGAGAAGGCGGGAAAAAAAAACAAAGCGAAGGAAGAAGCGAAGACAAGCGATCGAGGGAATTTGCGAGAGCAGGCCGCTGTCCTTATCGGCCTTACTACGAGAACCCTCGGCGCCTCTCGACGTCTTGTACAATGGGGGATTTCTTTTTTTTATTCTCTTTGCTTATTTATTTTTTTGAGGCTCGTCAACGATACTGCGGGTAACATCGATTTTAGTCTTTGATGCACCAAACGATTAAGCTTGAATAAAAAAAAAATAACGATAACGGAGTCCTACGTTACTTCACCAAAGATTAAGAGGAAACACATAATTATTTTCATCAACTGCTCGACGCAAATAAGCAAAGTTTTACGATGAAATTATCCACGGAAAATGTTTTTTAGGATGCATTGCACTTCGAAAAAATGTTCTTGAACTTCCTTTCTTTCATTAAAATTTTGGAATTTAATTGCAAAATTTTTCAAACCGGAAGTGACGCTTTCCCACATGACATCACTTCTGGTCAAAAATTAAGGATTTCAAACCGGAAGTGATATTTTCCCGTATGACGTCACTTCCAGTTAGAAGATGACATTTTGTAACGGGTAGTGACGTTTCCCCTATGACGCCACTTCCAGTTGAAAGCTGACATTTTTAGACCAGAAGTGACGTTTTTCGGCATGACGTCACTTCCGGTCAAAAACTACGAATTTGAAACCGCCAGTTACGGCTTAAGCAGCTCGGCTTCACACTGTCTATCTACACTCGCCGGTGATGGACCGAAAAGGTTTCGGTGTATGGCAGCCAGTGCGGGACCAGTGATGTACCGTTTTTTCCAGCTACGACACAATCCCACCTAGGGAGACACGTTGGCTTCCGTTTTGTGCTACTCCCCTCAACCCGCAAACGTGCGTCAGCTAGCTGTCTCTTGGTGGTCTCTTTTGCCCCAGGGGCCCGTTTTGCCTCGCCTTTCTCTGCTCCGTGAAGAAAAAAAAATCTAATATTCGTCTCATTGTTTTTAGCCGCGTCCGGCATTTAAATAATATATAATTCGACGTAAACATCGCCGGTATCCTTTGCGCATCTATTAATCTCTGTCTCGGCACGGTCATAACGCGAGCTCACGCATGCCAAAGGATATCGACGGACAGGAGGCACACGGTATCGAGTCTCGCATATAATACGTGCTACAAACGCCAGCACGCACGCACGTACGAGAGAAGCACGCCTCTGCTTCTGCCCTCGGCCTCTCGCATCCCTCTTCCTCCCGTGACGGCATTCCCTTCGCTTCATTTCGCCTTCTTATTGTTATTCTTGCTTCTCTCTTTACTACCCGTCGCAGGGACGGGCAGATAGAAGGAGAAGAGCCCTTACACGCTCGGTTGTCAAGGCTCTCCTGTTGCTCCTTTACTCTCACTCAACGCGTCGTTATTGCTCACCGATGATTATTACGATTATTACACGCCACGAAAAAGAAAGAGTCGGGCTCTCGTGCCTCCGCGCCTTCGATTCCTCCTTTTTCCATCTTGGTCACTCTTCGGAGGCCCGTTACCAGTTCGTCGTCGTCGTAAAAATTCAAGGGCCTCGTAAAAAAGGATCGGTGCCCGCGAGGCATTGCGCTCCGCTTTCTTAATAAGAAACTTATTCGCGTGCCTCTCGCGTGGTTCACCGTACGCATACGCCTTACACTCGACCGACCGTAATTAAGGCCCTTCGAGCTCTATTTATTCGTCAGAGAATTTCCATTGTCCGACGGTAAAAATAATTATAATTTTGCTTCCTCATAGAGGAAGCTATGTATATGTTTTCGTGAAAAAATAAAATTTCGAGATTTTAATGTCAGCGTACTAAAAATGGTCGAAAACGTCGAGAAATGTGATTTTTAGCTGGTGTCCGGTTGTATGTATGTGTGTGTGTGTATGTGTGTGACAGCGTGCATCGCTTAGAACGGCTATAACTGGGAAAACGCTTGGGATAGCGGGTTCAAATTTTGTACACTAGTAGAGTTGTCACGTCTCCTCCTTCGATATCATTTTCATGAAGATTGCGACCCGTTTCGGGATTCTACGGGAATTCGATAATTTTTGAAAAATGTCTGTGGTAGTTCTGACTTTTTTTAAATGTATTATTCCATTTTGATGGATTCGATGTTTCGTTGGGAATTCTTGTCTCGAAGAATCGAGCGGCGGAGGAATTTTTGAGAAAAAAAAAATTGCCGGTTCGAAAACAGCGAAAATTTCCGGTTCGCTCGAGAGGCGGTCCATTTGTGAAATGTTACTCGAGATTACTCCGCGGAGTATGCGAGACGATGGGACGAGCCCTCGTGAAAGTTTAAGGAGAGTAGTGTGACGCAGCGATTGGTCACGGTTTCGATACACTAACGTGTGTAACTCGACCGCTCGGTTAACCCAGTCCCTCATCTCGGCATCCTTCCTTCCTGGTCTCTTATTTTTTTATTTTTTTTTATTTTTAATCTCATCTCGCTTTTACTCTCGCCCGCTCGTACTTTTTCCTTCCCGCTTTGGAGCATTCTGTCGAGGGGCGAGAGAACGCGTCTCTTGGACTTGGCTCACGCAGCGCATTAATGTGCGCGTGCGAATGTACAATGCTTTTATCTTTATTTTCGTTCAGGCTGGACGCTGCGCGCGCTCGGAGCTTCGTCGACGATTCGAAGGCCCCGGGGCTTCTCCTCGTCGGGGCATCAACGCCGGGGTCAATCTGGCGGCGCTAATTCGAGGACCTAACAGGCTCATGACTGGTTAATAGACTTCCCAGCGTCTCGATCGTTACAGCGCAATAATTTTAGTATGGGATTACACGAGCTGGGACGAGGGAGAGAGCGTCGAACTTGAACCAATTCGCTGTTTCGCCAATGGTACAACTATGTACGGAGAAAAAAAAACAGAGAGTCGGTATCAAATGGAAACCCAAATCTCGTGGCCTGTGGGGATTCGATCGTGGCACGCGTGACACGCGTGAAGAACACTTTCAGGCTCGATTTTCCGTTTTCATTCCTTTTGTCGGGTTCGTGGCTGGTGCGAACTTAGGCTCGGGAGGTAGTTGGATGGCGGATTCGACGGACGGAAGAAAGGTACACTGGGAAGAAGGATCTAGTAAAAATTACTATATCGCTTGGCGCTAGGGCGCCACCTATGGTAGGAAATACCGGATTTGTAAGAATTTTTCTTAGATGTTATGGTAAAAATTCTTGGATAATCTGAGACTTTCTGCCATAGGTGACGTCCTGGCGCCCTACCTATCGTTAGAGCGCAATAATTTTAGTGTGGGATACAAATGCTCGGACGAGGAAGAGCATCGAACTTGAACCGATTTGTTGTTTCGCCAACGGTACAACTATGTACGGAGAAAAAAAAAACAGAAAGTCGGAATCATCTCGTAGACTCGAAAATTGGCGAGTACGGACGATGGGCGGTTCGGTATATAAGAAACGTTCATCGCTTCGCCGGGCCGGCAATTTTATCGATCACGATTCAATAGAGCGTTGCGGTATTGTGTAAAACGATAAATTCTTCACTTATCCGGCTGCGCGTGATCCACATTCCTCGGTGGATTGGAAACGAGCGTTAACGGCGAGGGAACAACGAGAGCGGTATCGACGAGCTTGGCTATGCATTACTTTGCAACGGCTTGCAGTTTAGGGAGGTGCCCATTGAAAACCGTACGGGCGTTTGTCGTCTCGAGGTCCAGTCACTGGCCAGTTTACAGCGAA
Organism: Ichneumoninae sp. A BG-2022a; assembly: GCA_030522665.1. Lineage (NCBI taxonomy): Eukaryota > Metazoa > Arthropoda > Insecta > Hymenoptera > Ichneumonidae > Ichneumoninae sp. A BG-2022a. The sequence goes on from JAPYZC010000271.1 coordinate 84,064, forward strand.
GGTTCGAGAGAAACTCATAGCAATGGGAGGGGCAATATAATGATCCGATATGCAACTTTCGACTTTCCAGTTTAAAATAATCCTGCATATGAAATCTTTATGAAATTTATTTTTTTTAGATGGGGTGTTAAATGCCTCAGCCAGAAATACTGAAAAAATCAGCTCACTTGGTAATCTCGTTACGAAGGTACGGAGTGATTTTATAATCGCCACAATTAGCGAACGACTCGTGTCTACTTCGATGAAAAGAACTCTAAACCTATGCGCGAAAACAAAAAATCTATAATTTTCTTTCAGATACAACGTATATTGAAAAAATGACATTTTCAAGAAAAACAATCTCCATTTCAAACCCTTTTCCCGAGGGGCCAATGACTGCACGACCGTGCCCGCCGGCGAGCCGCAGTCGGCATCGTGTCCGTACACGGCTATAATAAACGAACCTACAAATCCACCCGAGATCTATGGCGATGCCGATCTCGACCTGGAAGAAATAACACAATATCCATCTCGCAGAATATGCGCACACGTGCCCGTGCTCTCCCGACCGGACAATGGTCAGGAAATAATAAAGGTTTCGCGGTAGTTCCCGATGCGCCTGCACAGAGCGATACGCGCAGCTCGGCGCTCGAATGTGCCGTGCACGCGCGTGGGCGTTGATTACCGGCCTTTCGAGGGGAACCGAGCATCACAATGCGTTCGAGCACCAAAACTCGGTATGGCCCGACCAATGACCCATTATCCCATTTTTCACGATTATAAAATATGACGCCCCCGACCTAACGACGTATCGCCGCGATTGCCGCGTGCGGGAAGTCCTGCAGGGGTGACGCGCAGGTAGGGGAGACCGGGGCAAAATGGCATAGCGGGGCAAAACGGGACAATGAGGACAAAACTCAAATTTCCAATGATTTTTGGATGCCCTATTTTGTCCCAACGATACATCCGGATTTTCAAAGCCGTTTTGCCCCAAGCACCACCATCACCACCATCCAAAAGTTATTGGAAACTTGCGTTTTGTCTCATTATCCCGTTTTGCCCCGCTGTGCCATTTTGCCCCGCTATCCCCTGCGATCATCAGAGGGTTCCGTCCAAAGTGGGGGCGATTCTTCACCATACACAAATCCCTATAATGGGTGGAAAACGGTGGGGGCGAGTGAGGGTTCAATCAATGAAAATTGGTGGACGCGCGCTTCCTAATGCGTGCGTCCCATGAATCTCGAAACTTTACAAAAGCCAGCGGCGAAGTTTTACGATCGAGCCGATGGTCAGTTTTGGCTCTCTCCAACGTCCTCGAGCTCTTTGTCGTTCCTCCTCGATCGCGGTCCATACTCGTCGGAGCGAGGCGCGTGCGAGCAGAACTCTCGGCTCGCAACGCTCCGTCACACTTTCGTCGACGAATTGCAGCTGCCCCGAGAAGCGTACGAGGATTCTCGTATATCGGACGGCGTGTGGAGGGGCTCGGGGCGATAGCGTGTAGCCGGGCGCGCTGACCACCCCCGCAGCTGGACTCTTTTAACCGAGTGACCGGCAGCCGCCCACGCGCCCGAGCCCGAACTGGACAATGGGCTTCTGCAGTGCACCGCTTGGAGTAACAGAATTTTAGTTGATGAGGGACCGTTCTGTATACGCGCGCGAGCAGATGAAGGAGACGCAGCCCTCGGTCATCGGTAATTGTGGCGTGCAGCGACGCCTCGCGTTATGCACTATGTGTGCTTCGTCGGATTTTGTATACCTCGTTCCGTCTCGAACGGTCGGCGCTCAGAACCGTGAAAAGCCAAGCCCCTGCCTCCCAACTTTATGGAACTCCGACGCCGATTCCGGCAGTAATTGGGACTCGATTGTTCCGTTTTTATTCCTTCTGGCGGGACTGTCGCTGTTGCGAATTTAGGCTCGAGAGTTGACGGAAGGGAGGAATTTAGACACTCCGGAACGCTCGCGCCGTACACAGATTACTCGTAAATCGTAACGGGAGATGAAAATTTATTATCTTTTTGGATCATTAAAACAAGTTTTTTTTAATCGACAAAATTATTTATCTTTGTGAAAAAAATAGTTGCAGGCGAGACGGGAATATCTGTTAAATGTTTATTTTTATTTTTTGCTATTTTCTCCGGATAACTAAATTTGATTGAAATGGACGGAAATACACAAAATTAAAGGGGCAGAAAAATCGAGACCCTGCCCGAATCTTGTGGCGTGAGGGAATTCGATCGTCGCACGTCGGGCACTCGTGAAAAAAATCTTTGAGACTCGATTGTTCCGTTTTTCTTCCTTATGTCGGGATTATCGCCCGTTGCGAATTTAGGCTCGAGAGTTATATGGACGGTGGATTTGACCGAAGGAAGGAATGTACGTACTGCGCAACGGTTCCGCGTGCACAAATTACTCGTAAATCATAACAGAAAATGAAGATTTATTATAATTTTGGATAACTAAAGCAACGTTTTTTTATTGATACAATTATTGTTTGTAATGATAACAAATTGTTTATCTTTGATTAAAAAATTGTTGTAAAGGAGACGTAATCGTCTGTTAAATTTTTATTGTTTTTTTGCTATATTTTTTTGGAGAACCAAATTTGATTGATATGGACAGAGTTTCCTCCAATAAAAAAAATTGAAGGCACAGGAAAACAGAGACCCTATCCAAATCTCGTGGCGTAAGGGGATTCGATCGTGGCACGCGTGGCGCGCGTGGAAAATGCTTTGAGACAGATATATACCGAAGTGTCCAATGACCGAGAGTTCGCAGCAAATCACTGACGATCCCGACACCTCCCGTAGCCCACAAAGCGCGAGATGCTCCGATTTCTTCTCTCAAACGGCTCACGCATACGCACAAGAACTTCGGTAGTGTGGAGCGTGTAAAAAATAAAGATTATAAGCCAGATACGCGCGCGCCTGCCTCGAGTCCATCCGACCGAGGCCTCGCTGGGGACGAAGATTCGAGGGTGAAAAGTTAAAAGAGCGTCAAACAGCCCCTGAAATATTATTCCGGATATGAGCCCGGTACGGCGCCAGCCGCAAGAGATATCCGCACTTGAAATAACTCGGACAATTATAGAATATAATTGAAAAAAGAAAGATGAAATAACAAGGTCTTGATCGACCACAATTTTCGTAAAGTGAAATATCTTGAATAAAAAAAAAGTTATTGCGACGAGATAAAAGAAAATTTGTAATAAATTTGGTAAATCTTATCTGTGTGAAAAATTTAGCGCCAAACCCGTGGTATTTTATCGTCACGCTTTCGCTACGAAGATTTAATTTGTAAAGCCCAAAGAGCTCACAAAAGTCTGACGACCAAAAAATAACAAAAATAAAACTCGACGTACATCGAAAATTGTGAATGTTATTCATAATTATAATATCTTACAGAGTGCAGTTAGAGTTAAATTTTCACTTCAGTCAAGCGAGCTCCTTTTCAATGTAAAGTTGTTTTCAATGAACAATTGAACGTTTCATTAATCGCATTTGCCAAAACGGACGTCGATTTCTCAAAATTCCAAAAACCCCAAAAATGTCGCCGTTTCCCACACGAAAGAGCCCACGAGTGGAGACGCGAAAGATCGGTAATACGACGAGTTTGGGGGCAAAGGGTGCTCGACTCCCCAGTTCGAAAGGTCGCGAGCATCGGGGCTAAAGAGGATCAAGCGTCGAAAAGTCGGGCTGTTCGGATGCGAAGCCCGTCAGAGGTTTCCGCTCGGTCGCCCGTTCACAGTGGAAGCTCGCCGTGTAGTTTGGACTGAAGAAAAAGCAACAGAGTCGACGTCGGGTGGTAGGTAGCGGTGACGAGCGGCGCGTGTGCCGTGGAGTAGCGGAGTGGCGCGACCAACCAGGGGTTCTTCAGCCCCCGAGTTCGAGGGGGTGGCGGCAAAGTGAGACGACGAGAGTGCCGCAGCGACGCTCGAATACGGTCCGTGCAGTACATCGGAGTGTGACGGAAAGAGCCTCTGAAAAACTAGAGGGAGACGAGAGTAGACGGCGCGTGCCAGTCCGACACCCTACTTCAGTTTCAGGACGGGGGTGTATAACACCCATAAATAAATAGGGTTTCCCGTCTTCGGTTGCCGCAGCCCCGTGCGCGGGCGCTCGAGGTCCTCGAAAAATAAGTCAGTCCGGAGGGGGGGGGGGGGGGGGGGGGGGGGGGGGAAAAAAGGGGGAGAGCGCAGAAACGGGAGAGACGGTTCTCTCCACCTCGTCTCTATGTATATTTCCTTGTACACGTATTTACGAGGGAGCGCGTTATACACGCCGACAAGTTTGTCCCTGGTCTGGTCTACTTTTCCTCCTGGGCCACCATGAGCATATATATCGTGAAGCTTTACGGGGGTGTGCCGCAAGCAAGCTGTGTAAAGCCCGAGGAGAGTGAGAAAAATAGATGCGTTTCGCAGCCTCCTTCTCTCCTCGTATCTCGCGCGGCTCTCGCTCCGGCGAACGCCGATACAGCCGGGAGGTTTTGGTGTATCGGTGAACGGGAATGATCGCGATATATTTTTAGACAAAAACTCTTTGGACGGGGAGCGACTCTTTACATATTTCAGGAAAAGAGCGGTGTCGGGTGGGGGGGAGGGGGGGACCGGGACGAGAGTATCTCATCCAGAAATCCAAACGACAGGCCTGTTGTCTATATGCATTTCGGGAGCGTACGCACGCCGCGAGGAAGGGGAGGGCGAGGGGGAAGGGGAAGGGGGTCTCTCGTGAGAGACGAGCGCTATCTATAGAACTCGACGTTTATCCCTCATTACCGTAGGAAACCCGTGAAATTTCTTCCAGTTTATATACCGAGTCTCGCCCCCCCCCCCCCCCCCCCCCCCCCCCCCCCCCCCCCCCTCCCCCCCCCCCCCCCCCCCTATTCCGACTCCACGAATTACGAGGCACGAGGAACGGAGGGATAGACTTTTTTTATTTTTAAATATTGATTCAGAAAAGGGGCCAAGCATTTGTTTTTGTTTATTCTGCGAGAGACTTCGGAATGGAAGGGTACATTTTTTGAATTTAATATTTCGTTCCCTCGTCGGGCAAAAGTTATCTGTTATTGCGTAAGTGAAACAACTCGGAATCGATGCAATCTGAGCGGGGAGAGCACGAGCGAGGTGGAAGTCGTGCGAGCACATCCGCGACTGGTTCTCCGTGGACTCCTGTGGAGTCCGCGGGACTCCGGGGGTGAGGGAAGATAGTTTCCTCGATATGATAAATTGGCTGTTTATGCAAATTGTACGTTAACCCGCTCCTGGCGCCCGTGCCACTATAGATACTCAAAAGCACGGATATATGTTTTATATATATATATATATATAATACATGTATATATATATATATATTTATTCGGATATATATATATGCAGTTATGTTTTGTGCAGTTGTGTACACGTGCGCCGGTGGCACTGTGTGTTTACATAGGAGCGAGTATCTCGCGTTCACCTGCGAGCATGTAAAAAGGTGTCACGCGATAATCCTCGGGCGAGTAATTAAATGCCTCGAAGGTACGTCCTCGAGTTGATTTTCCAGATAAAACATACTGCTCTCCGACCGGCTTTATACCGCAAGCTTCGTCGTTCGTTTCGTTCCGTACACCTCGCGCGCATCATACTATTTCGCACGTGTACATACGTGCACGATTATAAACGTGTGCACGCTTCAAGATCGTGTCGTACACGCGGACGGAGGACTCTCGTGCGAATGCGTGCGACATTAACGATAACGCCGATCTCATCGACTCGGCGATAACGATAAAGCAAGATATTCAAGAGTGATTATGTAGATTCGAGAATGTTGATTTTGTACACGGAAATAAGTGAATCACGACTGTTACACAAATTTACTGTTAGGTTTTTCTTAAAAATTCACTGTAAAAAAAATTTGTTTGAAAATTAATGAACAGTATTGGAAGCTTTTTTACATAAACCGTTTCTGAGATTTCAAACACATGTACGTTGCAATTTTACAGCAAAATTTGTATTTTTCATTAAAATGTTTGTAAATTTCAAGCAAAAGATTTGTCATTTTAATATCTAGTATATTTATTTCACAAGCAAAGTACATTAATGCTTAATTAATATGAGTAATGTTAGCAAATTTCAAGTTTTAGTACATTAAATTTACAACTTATTTTAACAGTATATAATTTTATTTTATATTAAATAAAATTGCGACGATCAAAAGGAGAAAATTAGTTTACGGTCAGTTTTGAAGAATGCATTAACGAGGGTGTACGATAAAAATAACGAGATGACTCTCGCATTAATGAGATCGAGCGAGCAGCCAATCGGTTCGGTGAAAGCAACAAGAAAGCAGAGCCGCCGTACATATAGTCTGCGCAGAAACTCGTAGAAACTGGCTCGTGTTCCACTATTGAATAATTAGACGTTACGACGAGGCTCCAGTTGGTATAATCCCACTTGTCTGTATTCTCCCGCAGTCTGAGCTACGATTCTGTGAAATTCATTAAATTTCCATTTCGTCTTCAATTTAAGCGCCGAGTGTCCGCTCCGACTGTGCGGATGTGTGTGCACTAAAATTGTCGAACGTGTATACACGATTCACACGATCGGGGAATAAAAGACCGATGTAAATACTGTACGCGACTGAGAGCGCAGACAGAAAAGCCCGAGGAAAGGCGCGAGAGCAGCGAAGGGGTCGATGCGAGAGGAGAAAACAGAGCTCCGCTTATATATTTGGCGTCGCAGACGTACACCAGAAGCATTTTGACGCCAGACGACGAATTGTTATAAGCGGGACAGGCAAAAGACGCTGGATGGAGACGCGTGCTGTTAATGGAACGTGGACGCGGTGCTCTTAGCGGGGCAGAAGAAGATTGCAGAAGCCGAGCGAGAAGAAAGTAAATGGAGGGGAACGTGGCGTAAAGTTGCATCCGCACGATTTAACGACACCGAATAAGAGATATTAGTTATTGACCGTCAATGAGTAATTTGAGGGTGGAAATGCAAATATGGATAATGAAAAGTGATGGGTGAAATAGCAGTACCAGGCACTCGAGTTCGGAACGGAAGTCAGGAGCGATAAGGGCGCATGTCCAAGCGTGGACTTGGAAAAATACGGAAATGCGTCACTATCGGTTTTAACATCTCATTTTCCGACTGGAAGTGATGTATTCTCGGTGCGATGTCATTTCCTGTCGAAAAAGTGAGATTCTCAAGGCAGAAGTGATGTACTTCCGGCAAGACAACGACTTCCGGTCGAAAAATGAGTTTTCTAGACCGGAAAACTCATTTTCCGTACCTTGATGTATTTTTGGTCGGAAAATGTTTTCTAGCACACGACGATATTCCACCACAGTGTAGTTGCTGCGCAGCGTTATTGTGCACAAGTTATCGAGACGCACGGAAGAGAACCAGAATGGTATAATAAGAGAGTAGTTATCGGGACCTTGGATGGAGACCCTTAAAGGGACTTAGAATAATCTATCAGCGCAGTAAAGTATGCGAGTTGATTAATCGCCGAGGGTGTTCGTCAGCAAGCAATGTGCTTGTGGGTGCTTTCGGGTGTGGTGCACTTGGGTAAATTTCCCGTTCCCGTCTCGGTTTACGGCAAAAGGGCAAAACGCACGCACGTACGCACTCAACGACGACACGAATACGACGACGACGACGGAAGGACGTCCGCATTACGAGTAAATATTTGAAGATCTCGAGTCATTTCGGTCGGAGAGGATCCTCTCTTCTCATAAAAACCGCGGGACACGAGGGGGAGGCACGTACGATCGACGTGTGCGTTCTCTCGTCGCGGCGTCGTGCGGACGCCGCATGTGCGGCCGCAGACCTCGGAGAGGCAAATGCTTGCGTTTCACACCGAACAACCCTGCCCAGGCGAATTCATCCTTTTCTTTTTTTATTTTGCTTTATTTTTCCTCTTTTTCTCGCTTACTTGACAGCATCAGTAAGCGCACAGACCGCGCGCGATTGGCTTTGCGAGATAAATAAATGGGACTGCGGGGGAGTTTACGCGGTGCAGAGTAATGGCATGTGGTCATAGCTCTCTTTCTCTCGGAACATCTTGAGTTTGTTAGTAGTTAAGGGCTTGGAAATATAATTTACTGCGCCGTTTTAGTTTTCGTAATTGATTATTATCCGTCGACTTTTCGAGCCCAAGAATAATGTTGGGCAATAAACAATAATTTCTTGCCTTTACTTAAAGTTAATTGATCATTTTTTAAATATTAAATTTATAACTCGAGGAAAATTGATAAATTTGCATTACCGATAATGTTAATCAATGTTTAAGGAAAGATGAAGTTTACATTCCAGGTCGCCCGGTGAATAATTTTAAACAACAACTAACAATTTATTATCCTGCCGTACAAGAACAATGTTAAGCAATAAACAATAATTATTTTCTTTACGGAAGTCAATTGATCATTTTGAAATATTCAATTTATAACTATTTACAATTATTTCAACAAATCTTCGTTATCAATCTTCGTATCGAATTAATAAAAAAAAATCTATAATCTCGAGGCAAATTGTTAATTCTTTTATTTACGATAATGTAAATCGATGTTTGACGGAGGCTCAAGTTGACGTTCCAGGTCGCCCTGCAACCAGGATCTAGCGCACTGTATGCATCTACCACATACACATTCTACTACACTGTAATCCATTCTCCATAGCACGCTGATTGTAGAAGTTCGTGCAATTACGTAAGTGCACAGAGATCTCGATTCGCCGCTTCGCAATTGTGAATCTTTATATTTTTGTCTCTCGATGCACCAACACACAACACATGCATCCAACACGAACGTCGTGCCGCCGCTCGGGGACTGCTCGTCCCCGACATGTGTAAGATAAATTACCGCAGCCGCGAGCTATGACTGCTTTATCCGAACACATCGGATCGCGATTTCGAAATTCGCGCTGAATTATCGAAATCAGCATAAACCGAGCAATGCATATAATTACAGTTCATCGACGAAGATATCGGAAGCGCAAAACAGAGCGACGATAGCGCACGACGATGGCTCGCGGCGAACACACGAGGGGCTTCCGCCCCCCCCCTTTCTCCTCTCGCGACTCACACTCCGATCCGGCGCGATACAATACGATAACGGTATATATAGAAAATCCATGCGAAAGGCATTGTGCCGCAACTAACCGACGAGAATACACAAACGAATCGAATAGACGTAAAACAAAAAAAATAAAAATAAAAATGGTATAGTTACGCCTCCGCGCGCGGGTCGATTCGACGCGAAGCCTCATTCTCCCCCACTATCCGTACCCCATAAATAAATTTAATATTGTTCTTACATTCCGGATTGCGCAACGGCGAAGCGTATTGGTGCATTAATGCCGTTCGTCACGGTGGACGAAGGCCGAACCGCGCGGCGGCCTGCTTCGAGAGTTTCGCATAAATATTTTACGCGCTACCGCGAATCGTTTCGCGATCAACCTTTTCAACCGTTTGATGGATATCCACCGGCGCAAATACAGGAAAGTACTCGATATCGCATTATGTGAAATATATATATGTACATGTGTGTGTGTGTGTTTGTGTGTTCACTGCATTATCCTATGTGCTTGCCGTTCTCCTATGTCGAGCCCACACTCTACTTTACATCTTTTATCTGTACTGTATTTATTTGTATATGTATATTTGTGAGCATATATATATATATATATGCATACGAATACTGTTATACATACAAACGAGGCCGATTATAACTCGCGGGTCGCGAGAGGAGGACGTCGAATTCTCAGACACAGCATACCCGCGCATTCTTCTTCACGATCCGTAGGAAAATGAGTTGTACAGAAATAGTTTCACAAGGGAGAGGAACGAGAGCACAGGGGCTTCTCGTTACGTGTCACGTACATTCTATTATTGTGTATTTTCTATTATGATATATATATACATATATTACATATATATATATGTATATACATATTCTTGCAGTCCGCGTTTTATCGGAGCTTTCTAAATTTTGCTAAATAATTCGTCATCAAAATTTTTCAGATTTCGCGAATAATCCTCCATCCCTCTTTCACGGAACTCGCCTGACGCTTCTCAATACGTTACAAATATTTGGCCAAATAAAAAAAAAACAAACAAACAAAAACGTCCACTTCGATAATTGTTTTATTTTATTTTTTTGCTCGGCTAAAATGAGCTTGTGTACCGCGTTGATAAATGTCGAACCGGAGATAATTGTGTAAGCACGTTGAGCGACGATGCACGTAGGCTCGGGAGAATAATTGCACAAGCTGTGCGGACGAGCCGCGAGAGAGTCGGTGGAAATTTCGAAAAGACGAAACACGGCCCGCTCGTACTGCTTTTCGATGAAAGTTATGACCGATAAGGGAGATAAGGTCTCGCGATCTCCGGGGACACGAGGAAGGCTGAGCCTCGTGGTCTATCTTGTGCACTGGGAGAGAGTACAGCGAGCGGAGGTGCGAGAGAGAAATATAGGGAGAGAGGGAGGGAGAGAAGAGAGACTTCTCTAGGCGGATCTCGCCGAGGCATTATGTTATATGGGTATAAATAACCGAACGGGAGCAATAATACGTAATAATATATCAGACGGGATTTTAGTGCTGCAGCTAGGTCGCTCGGCCCAACGGTCGTAATTCATAGCGTTCACCCACCAGCTCGCGTTCTGCCCTTCTCTCTCGGTCTCACCGATTCCGCTACTTCGCTATAACTAGACTCTTCCTTTTTTTTCTCCCCGCCACGAACGTACGCGAGAGCGTTTCCACCGCTGGCTCGATGCACTCACGGCTTCGCGATAGCGGGGAGTCAAGCTCACACGGTGGAGGATCACGTCCTCACCGATGAGAACTCTGCTGGAGAAACTCAGGATGGAAGCCCCGAGGAAGCCAATGGCCTGGGACAAGCTGGAGCTAATGTCATAAATCGTTAATAAAAATTATCGATTTAGGTAATTGATAATTTTAAGTTCCGACCAAATCCAGTCTAGGCCCGAAGTGATTTGTTGAATCATTAAAATAATCGATTTAGGTAACTGATAACTATAAGTTCGGATCAAGTCCCGGAGCCGAGAGAGCAGCATGGGTCGGAGATGGTGTCTTGAATCGTTAAAATAAAATTAAGGATTTAGGTAAATGATCGTTATAAGTTCGGATTGAGTCCCATGACCGAAGGTCCACGGTATGCCGGAGCTGATATCTCGAATCGTTAAAATAAAATCGATGATTTAGCTGATTTGTAATTACGAGCTCGGATTAAGAGAATAAAGGATTTGTTGTTTTTTTTTAATAAGAAATCTCGTGAAATTTTGTTTTGTCTCCGACTGGTCGGGGAAAAATAAAAAATCATTGCTAAAGTTGCGAGACGAGAAATTCGCTGAAGCGCTCCGGTAGTATGGAAAATTAAATTTCCTCCGAATGAAAGGCTGCTCCCGTGGAATTTGCAGAAGAGAAAAAGGAGAAGGCGAGGCGGAGAAGCACGGGGGTGACCGAGGGTGGATGGACTTCGTCGGTGCTGGTACGAAGCCAATCCTGTAATCGCAAACAACCCCATCGACTACGCAACGGCCGGAGTCTCGTGCTTCCTCCGCTGGATAGTCGAGTTAGGTTCACTTACAGGGTGAACGGACGGGAGAGCGAGAGGGTTGGGGCGCGCGCGCGAGCCAGATTTCATCATAATAATTTTCCAGTCCATTAAGCCGCCTGGCCTGCCGGGGAGCCCGAGGAGCGTGAGCCGGTACGCGCAATCTGCTCTTGCATAAGAAACTTGACAAATCTGCTTCGTCAACTATGATCAAGCCGGGTCAACGGGTAAGCGCCGCTTCGAAATCGTTGCTGGCATCTATGCGTAATAAAAATTCAAATCCATCGGGGAATAAATTATAATACGCGACGTTGGAAAAACTTTCATCTCACGGAGGAGAATATCTTATGACTATGAGCGTAACAATTGCAATGGAATTTATCGGGCACATGGCTTTAGTGAAAACTTTGGATGCGCCAATTCATTTCTTTTAACTTTCTCATTACACACAAAGTTTCTAAGGAGGTGAAATTCTTGTAAAAAAAACGACTTTCAAATTATGGTTCGGGTATATGTTTTAGATGTGCTGGAGTGCAAGAAAGGCAATTCTTATATCTGTCTATATTTTGCCGTTTGTACATCCATCCGTCCATTATTTTTTTTCATATACCTCTATTGTCCCCTGCTTCGCAAAGCTACTACACTGTAAAAAAAAATCGTATGAAATTTAATGTACCGAACTGGAAGTTTTTATGCAAAAAGTGGTATATTAAAATTTGTGTACACTTGTGATGAAAAATGAATGTTCAGTGCATTAAAAACGTTGGAAATACTTTATTTTTAATAATTTTACTATGAAAGTCCTTTATTTTTATAATTTACTTTAATTTCAATGGAAAAGTATATTAATTATTCATCACAATTGTACATTAAATTTAATGTACCAGTTTTTGTATAAAAACTTCCAGTCCAGTACATGAAATAAAAAATTTTTTTGACTGTGTACCTTGCAGCTGGTCGGCTCGGTTCCCGCGTAATTACTAGTCCTCACTAAATTTGTCCATTTCTTTTTTTTGCCCTTAGGCACCGAGCCAGTTCCCCCACTTTTGAAGCTCCAGACTTCCCCCTGTAACGCATTCCGCTTAGTCTTACGACTAAGGCAAATCTACCTGTGTATCAGGTCACTAATAAAAATCAATGAAGAAGTATCAAATCCACGAAAGATTTTCTTTATTTTGCATCGAATTGACCCTTTATTCCATCCTCGACATTTTAATAATCCTCGCTACCCTGTTCGAAGATAAAAGAACATTATTTCGACCAATTAAGAAATCAATTTCCTGCGAGGTGTAATCCGTTTCGCCGTCCCGGCTCGATTACATCTGGCGTTTGAGTCGAGGCGTCTATCATCTGGTGCTATCGGCGGAGAGGCTTCGAGAGTCGAGCGCAGCAGGAGCATCGGCGGCAACAGTAAAAGGCGTATAGATATCCTCTCCAATATTTACAGTCTGGAAGCGTGCCGAGCCTCGGCACCCGGGGCATTAATATTATATTATATCAATGAGGGTGGGAGGAATACCGCGATGAAGAGATGGTCGGTTGGCGCGAGGGAGCGCGGTTCGGTGTGGATGCAGGGATGGTTTGAAAAATCTAGTGTTATGAGGGGAGGGGTGGAACGGCAAACAGATATCGGGCGCCACTACGGTATGATTCGAGGTTTCGCGTTGCTCCGCAAACACTTCGCCCCGTCCCTTCGCCTCCGGCCCAGAGGCAGAATCGAGCCGCGGGGGATGATGGTTTACTTCCAAACCCCCCCCTCTCACCCTCACTTTTATCACTTTTCATCCTCTCCGACTTTTCGCCCCCTTTTCCTTACATCATCCCGCTACCCGGTTTATAAGAAGTCCCCGTCGGTGGCTGAGGTCGCGGACCGAATACCCTGGGGACCGAATTCCAACCTTGCCGGGAACGGATATAAGATACAATAACTCCAAAGTTTTTTCTTCGCGCAAATCTTAACAGATTTTCGCGAAAAATCGCTGTAGAAGAAGAGTCCATCACGTGGAAGTCGGCAATTTTTGGCGCTATTTATTTATGGCTTTTGCACAGTGTTTATGAACCTCATAACCGAGGCACAAAATGAGTATCGGTGGCCGAGGACGTATAGGTACGGTCAGGATTACAGGCAGATAAGAAAAACGAGCAGGCCTTAACTGCGCTGCTCTCCGCTTCCTCCGGTTTATTCAATTACGGGTTAAAGTATTGGTAAGTTGTAACTCGTAGAGCCCAAAGTGGCAAGGTCAACACGCCAGATACAGTCGAGGGAGTGGTGGAGAACAGCCGGGGCTCGTTCGTCGACGACGACGAAGACGACGACGAGGAGGAGAGTCCCTGACTATTTTCGTGCCCATTTTTCACGGTGCCGAGGCGTGCGTGTCAGAAGCGATCGACCAACTAATGACCCGGCGGCCTATCAGCCTGTGCATCGTGTGAAGTTTCGTTCGGGAGAAAACGTTCTCTCGCTCTCCGAATGCTCCCTCACACTCGTTTCCTTTCAGGTATCCACCAACGTGTATGCTCTCAAAGTATAGGGTAATCCAAGGTGATACGGCCAATCGTTATATCTTCGTACAAGCCGAGCCAATCGACCGGTCGTTTCCAGGAGTTCAAGTTTATTAACCCACCGGTGAGCATTCCTGCCGGACCTCCTGCACGACTTCCATGCCGAACATCGTTTCGTTCAGAAATTTTGCACGCGTATCAGCCGATTGACGCGATAACCGGAATTGAACGAGGACAACTTTTTTCATTCCGAAGGGAATTTATTTTTCCGCACCCTTCGGAAATTTCGATGACACTCTTTGGCAATAATTTTATTATTTATTTTCGTGGAAAAATTGGAATATTTTGTGAAATCTTATGGCACCGAAAGAAATCGATGTCACTGATATTTTGATGCTTCGTATAGGGAGGATGATTATTGCCGTGTGCAAGGTACAATTATTGCAATGGTGAATATTTGTTTGTACCGGAAACAAATTATTAGTTGGTCCATCGTGGTTGAATGCGTTCTAAGCGATTTATTTCGTTGGGCAAAAAATGCATTTGTTAGGAATCAATTGATTGATTGGGCTAAACACCCGATTTGTTGGCCCAACAGGTCGAGCGTTTGGCAAACAACCAATTTTTTGGCCCGGCGAAGTAAATCGCCTGCAGCTTATTCAGAGCAGTTGGTTGAGACAATTCGTATTTTTCGTGTAATTTAAATTTATAATTTGTTCGCCATTTAAGATATCGACTCTCGTCTGCTGCCCCGGCTGTTGTGCGACTTCTTTCCTCGATTACTCTTGACATAGACAGAGAAAAAAAAGTTGGATTAACCAAAAGTCGCGCTGACATGCGTTCACAGCTGCTATTTGGTTGGTACAACTGGAGCATTGTTTTGTTGGAGGATTATTCGCTTCAGTCGATTCAAAATATGTCAACATAAACAAACATTTTTATTGCACCAACCAAGTGACGCCTTTGAACGTACGTCACCGTGCCTTCGTTAATCCAACCACACCCAGCATTTTTTTTACGGTCATCGTTTATTGGGTTTAAGTAAAATATACGGTGGCCGTCAAATAATTTTTTTTCTGAGTGCAGTTTTTTCCTCAGTGTAGACTCTCCGGGGTAGACTGATAAAAAAATACGTTTTGAATGAACTAAAAATTCGGGCAGGTATGTGCAAATAAATATTTTGTTGGTCGACCAAAATATTTTAATGGCTCAAAAATATTTCGGTTAAACGATCGAAAAAAATTGTTGAACTAAACAATTTTTTAACTTTATCAACAAAATATTTATTTGAACGTCCCTGCCCGAGTCTTTAGATGATTCAACCGTATTTTTTTTATCGGTGTGAAAGAAAGAAATAAAAAAATAAGTATCTCGATAGATCCCTCTTCACATTCGGCCCGCACTTTGCACACTGGCGGAACGTTTTTTTTTTTTCTCTTGCTTTCTATCCGTGAATGAACGCTTGTGAGGCCGCACATGCGCGGTGTTACGGAATCTTTAGTGGCACATACGTGTTACTTCTACAGGGAGGATGGCACCTGTCCGGTTAATCGAGTGCCACACCAGTTAGCACTCGCTGCCGGACGCCGAGAATATCGTTTTCTTCTCACTCCTTCCCTACCTCCGCTTGCCGTCCCACCACGACGGAAGTCTACTTCTGAACGATTCCGACTGAGGAAGAGAGTCGAGGAGATCGAAGCATCATTTGACGCCAATAAAAAAAAAAAAAAACTTTTAACTTCCTCGATATTGTAATGGATTGATGGTTTTAATGTTTTATTTGTCCGAATGTAACAACACCTGACTCCAAGTAACGGCATTGTTACGCATCGACCGGTGGTGTATGAGGCCCTCGGCATGCGCACCTGTCCCGGCCACGGTGAATCTGCCTTGGAAAGTTTGCCGGCGTGTACAGATAAAATAAATTTCGTTACGGCGGGGGCAAAGTTATAAAGAATTTTTTTTTACCGAAGTCTCTCGCGCCTCACCTCATTGCCTTATAGTTTCGTAACGCACTTTTTTATTTATATTGTAATAACAATAGCGGAAATATAAAAAATAAAAAATAAAAAAATATGATCGATAATTCCGTAGTGAAATAATTTTACTCGTCTGTCGCTGACTTCGAGGTAAAACGTTCCAATTTCATACCGATCAATTCTCGCGCCCGCATCGATGGCTTCCCGTTTGTCGACTTAAGCCTACGGCGGAAGCATAGAAATCGCCGTAATTGGGACGGTCGATGAGCGATTGCAAAACGTACCCACAAAAAAAATACCTTCTCCGATGGAACCGTGAATGTAAAAAACAAAAAAAAATTGTAAGCCCCCTAAAAAAAATGAGGTGCAGAAAAATGGAGTATTTCATCGAATAATTGATAAACACGTGGAAGATAAAGGGAAACAAGCCTACTCGACGAGCGTCCGAGCAGCGAGACGCCGTCTCCCGTGTGAGCGTGTCCCTCTCGTGTGCCACGTTGCCCCCGGACCACGGGAGAATCTACGAGGATTCTATTTTCGATGCGACGCGTGTGCAACGGGGCAGTATAGCAGAAGCATTTCAGACGAATAGCCGGGCATACAATAGTGACGTGTTCGATGTCACCGCGGTCTCGCGCTCTCCCTCCTCGGTGGAGGGAGAACGAGCGAGATGAGCGGAGTGAGAAGTATAAGAGACACACAGACGTACAAGACAGACAAGACCGAGAAGGAGACAGAGCGGAGAGTAAGTCTAAGTCTCTTAGTATTCTTAGTATAAGTTGGAAGGAGAAAGCTCTCTTCGACGCTTGCGACATACGTTCGCTTAAGGGCGCGGATGAGAATACTGATGGACCCGCATAGAGGGGGGAGGGGGAGGTAGGGGGTCGATAAATCAGAGCGCGGCCGCGACTTCGAGCGCGTAGATCACGGCTAGCTCGCTCGCTCCTTCGCGCCTGGCCGCGACGGGACACACAGTGGATAAATTTTTGTTTTTCTTCTTTTTTTTCCCCCGTTCATTTAACGCCGCGAGAGAGCAAGAGAGGGTCTCGAAAACGCGCCGAAACTAAAATAGCATAGGAAAGAGGCGTCCCGCGACCCGCGAGAGAGTCCGAGATCGGGCCCTGTGCATTATAGTCTCGTCTGTCGGATATATACATCCCGTATAGACTATATGCAATGCTATATCGTAAGTGGGCTTGTGAGAAAACGCGCGGTGGGTACGCGCGATGCGTATGGTCACGCGTGTGCGTGTACGTGCGTAAGCTTTACGAATACATCGTACGGTGCGTCGTATTGTAACTGCGCGTCGAAGCGCCGAGTGCGAGAAGAGGCTTCGCGGATGTATAATAAACTATATTCTTTGGCGCTTTCACTCGGAATCTCCGATGTGATTGTATGTCTTGTGTGCAGTGTGCGGAAGGAATGGAGCGGGTATGGCGGAGAAGCAGGCTGTGCAACGGCAATGCAACACCGCGATGTTCCGTGCGCGCCGGCCTCTCGTCCGGATACGACCGCGAACATCTTCCGTGATAGCCGTGTAGGCCACTCTCCACCCCCCGCCCCGCCAATCCTCCTTCGGGATCCCCCATGGGGAATTACGGAAACATCCGCTCTCGTATATATCCCATAACGCCGTTTCTGTGTATCTATCTGTCTATGTGCTGGATGATATGTGCTCGATACCCCACTGTTCGGATCGTGCGAATTCTGGGCCGATGACTTACGGCCCTACGGCTCGTCTATGACGGAGGTTAGCATTTTTTTTTTTTTGGAGAGAATTTGTTGATGGCATTTTGTTGTTAATTCTTGAGTTCAAGGTTCGGATCTTTCGGGCTGAGGAATTTTTTTTTTCGGTGGGTGATAGTTGTGCTTTTTATTACTTCTACTGATAGCACACAGAGAAAAAAAATCAATTGAGTCAACAAAATGTGCGCTTACGGGTGACGAAACAAATGTTTGGTTGATCGAAAGAAATACCACGTTGATCGAACTAACAGGCCGTCGATTCAAATTCTTTACTTAATACAGCAATTATTTCGTTCTATCAACCAAAAATTTGTTTCGCCACCCGTAAGCGCTCATTTTGTTGACTCGATCGATTTTTTTTCTCAGTGCATTGTTGTTTAAATGAACGATAGATAGAACGTTAAAAACAATCTTAAAGACAAAAAAAATCTCGATTGGCAAGGCATTTCCGTTTTTCCGTCGCGACTAAAGTTCCTCACGGACAGTTTTCACCTCACAAAAATTAAAAAATTCGGCAGGCAGCAACGTTGTTCAACTGAACGGCAGATAAACCACTAAAAACAATAATAAAAAAATGCTGACATCGATTTGACTGAAGTACCTCACGGACAGTTTCGCCTTCCAAATAAATAAAAAGAAATAACAAAACATCGATAACACGAGATAATCGGGATTATCTCATTCCGGTGGTTTTATCGATGTATTACGAGGAGCTCGGGAGAATTCGGCAAGGCAGCACGCGCCGCGACATCAGGAATAACACTTGGAAGAAGCCGCGGTACGACCGTGCTTGTCTTTTTCGAGGCGAGACGAAAGCGTGTAACGATATCGATATCGTTATTGAGCAAAAGGTCCGGGCGATTTCATCCTCGTCGTCGGACGACGAGAGAACTGTGTCCGACGATTGTACAGTGCGCTCGCGCCCGAGAGAGCTCCCGTGCCTCTTTCTCTCGCTCTCGGGCGAGCCTCCGGGGAATACCCGCGAGATTTCACGTTTCGATCGTAAAAGCGACATCGAATCGAGAAACCACGATCCGGTAACTTTGTCCCGCTCCGCGATCCTCGCTCCTCGTCTCGCCGAATATTGGCAAGGCATCGAAGTTATTGGTGTACGGCCAACGCTTCTTTTCTTCCCTCGTACATATCCGCACGTAAAATCCCATCCGGAATGTCCTGCAGTGTTGTGCATGTGGTCGACTGCGGGCGCGTCTATGTAGGGTAGAGCGGGGCAAAATGGGGCAGCGGGGAAAAACGGGGTATGGGACAAAACACCATTTTCCAATAATTTTTTGACGCCCGCGTTCGCCCCATCGACGCATCAGGCTTTTCTGCCCCGTTTTGTCACCTTGTCCGATCCAAAAATTATTGGAAAATATAGTTTCGCCCAAAAACCCCGTTTTGCCCCGTTGCCCCATTTTGCCCCGCTCTTCCCTACATTTGTAAGGTGTGTGTGTGCTTTTCCGGAAGAGGTATGGAACGAGACCACGTAGTCAACGTTTCGCCGAGGATCTTTCCAACTTCCACGTTTCGCCAAAAGTGTCTCGGACGGAGAGCAACCCTCTTACCCGTTTAGTATCTGACCGCTGACAGTGGACCAAGAAAGGGAAGAAGGAAGCGACGATAGTGTCGTCGCTGCGTGCACGAGAGTCCGCGATAGCTGAGGTGGATAGTAAGATAAAAGGACTCTCGGGTGCTTTTATTTTCCCGAGTCATAAGCGCGGCATACGAAGAATAATAGCGTGGCGGGTGACGGTCCGAGGAAAAAGTTTCTTGGATGATAGATCGGCTCTCCTTGAAACCCCGGAAGACCACACGTATCTCCGCAGCTCGTCTCTTCGTCGAGGTGTTGCTCTGGTTGGAGTGATCCGTTTTTGGCTTGTTTGTAGGGAAATCGATACTGCAGGATGTCACCGACTATTCGGTCTAGGTTTCATGCCGACGCGGCAGGTAGTACAAGTATTTCAATTTTTTAAATTAAAATTTGTATCACAAGCTCCTTTACAAAAACAAACGCATTTTCATCAATTCGATCATAGGCCTTAATTTAACGAGAATTTATACACCAAAAGGTTGAATGGTAAAAGTGTAAGTAATTTATTTGCGTGCTAATAAAGATGCTCAACATTCCCCACTTTTACCGTGTACACCCAGAAAGATAAGTTATTTGACGGCCGACCTGCCATTAAATATTTATTTGATTTAAATAAATATTTAGAGCTGAAGGACTTTGGTCAATGGCCTATTGGCCCACGATATAACATTATAATGTGTAAAAAAAAGTATTCCGTAGAAAAGTAGATCTAGCTTCGGATGGGAGGTCAATGTCTTTTACTATAAGTAAATATGTATTTTAATCAATTAAAGTATTTATTTAAACCAAGTAAATATTTATTTGCAGGTGCCCGTCAACTACATAATTTTTTTTCTGGGTGTAGAGTCGCGAGCCTCACGATTATGAATACCCAATTTTGACCGATCACTGCAACGAGCCGATCGAATCGAGTCGGGCATTGATGTCCATTGCATTTTATTTGACACCCTCTTAGTTCGCGGCTTTGTGCTATACTGTGGTGTGTCGGGTATTATATGGTGTAGACGAAAGGTGCCGGACGCCGAAGTGTGCGCCGAGATGCGAAACTCGCAGTTATAGCCATAGAGCGTAGAGGCCGTCGATCACGTTGGCGCGACAGTCATCGTAGCATAAAGCCGAGCGCGAGGAGGAGGTGGAGGAGGAGTATGACGGCGAGGAGGACGATGACGACGAAGACGACGAGCCGTGGCTAATTGCCGCACTTCAACAAAAAGCTCATTCCCGCGTGCGCGACCGCGAGAACACGCGAGGACGTGTGTACACCGAGCCGAACGCGAGGCAGCACGCCGTCCGCGTTTATACACTCGCCCGGTCTATGTGTCGCACCGACGACTGTACACAAACTCGCGCACGAGGGCGAACCCCGACTATCGCGCACGTGTATTTTCATCGTCGGCTTCGTCGAGACTTCAGACGCCGGCCGGCGTCACACATGGGCCTTTACCGTACGTGCGCAATCATCTTGCAATGCGACCATGCGAACGGCGGAGAAACACGAGAGGGAAATTTGCGAAAAATGACGAAATAAAGAAAATAAATATACAATTCTGAAAATGGCTCCGATATGTGTGGGCCAATTTTTTTTTGTCTACTCCGACAGTGTTCTTGTCTCTTTGTTTTTAGGTAAGGCTTTTTTTGGACAATGTCCCGTTCGGGGATATTCAGTCGAGCGTAGTCTATTTTCGGTCGCAATAGCGATCCGTTACATATTATCGGGGGAGATTTTATTCGATTTTTATGTGAGGCTGGCGGCCGAGCTAGCGGCCGGCGTACGCGAACCGCTAGCGGGCTACCGCGCGCGCGAAACTCTAATAGGTAAAAAAAAACATACCTTTGACATAAAAATCGGAAAAAATCGTACATCTTATTTAGGATGTTTACTACACAATAAGGCAAGGCGGACCCTTCGACTATATTTCAAGGGGCCCGTGAGTATAAATAACTGTAGAGACAACCTGCTAGCGGTAGCAATTCGAGAAAATTCCTAAATAATTCATAGAATTTCCTTAACGTATGTACTATGGATTGTCGAAGAGTTTTACGGAAGCAGAGCCTTTAAGTGCATTTTTAAGGGGTCCGAAGTCTCCAAACGCGTTCGGTCATTCCAGCAAACAAAAACAAAAGAATAATAAAACATAAAATAAATTAAACATACAATTCTGAAAGTGGCTTCAATACGTGTGGGCCAATTTTTTTTTACTCCAATTTTTCCCGTCTTTCGTTTTTAGGTAACGCTTTTTTTTATCGATGTCCCGTTCGGAGATAGTCAGTCGAGCGTAGTTTATTTCCATTCATAACAGTACTCCGTTACATATTACCGCAGAGTTTTTATTCAAGTTCTTATACAAAGAAAAATTAATCGATCCAATATATTAATTTTTTTCTCAACACTGTAATGCCAATTAAAAAACTATTATTATTATCATCAATTTTTAGTTAACTATGTCTTCGTTTATTTTTTTTTATGCGAACAGAAATTTGCAACGGCATCGTGCAAAATACCCGATGTACTTTATGCGCCTGTAAATCTAATTCCGTTGACACCACCGCGACCACTGGAGTCTGTTCCATTCTCTTTGTCGCCTTATGGTCGTCTCTCTCTCTCTACATCCATCTCATTCTATCCAGCACGTAATGCGGAGCAGGTGTCGCGTGCACACACGCCGCGGACAGTCTCTCTGAGCTATAGGTGTTCTCCTCATGCTGAGCTGACGTTGCTTCTGTGACCGAGCACGGTAGTCGCGAGCGGCACGAGAGGGGGACGGTGGAACGCGAGGAAGGAAGGAAAGACACTGGTCGGCCCGAAACCTGCGGGATGCCTACTAGGTGAGAAACGTGCGAGACCCGCGAGGCGACACTCCTCTTTAACTTGGATTTATTGCAACGCGGAGGGATACTCGCCGGACTCTAACTCGGTCGGCCGCTGTATTATATTATCGTTGTTCGATACACCGGCACGAAGCCGCACGCCGTTGTACAGTCGGCGAGAGAGCTATCCGGGATTCGCAGCATGTCCGGAACACCTCCGGCGGATCGTTGCAAAAACTTTTTAATTAAAGTTGCTAAATTTCGAAGTTCGGTGCTGATGAATTACATGGGCATTTTTTTTACACGTTGCAGTGAGATTCAGTATTCTTTGAATGCGATCAAGATACGTTAATTTTTTTTTAACTTCAAACCCACTTTTCTCATTTCGATGCACTAAAAATGGTAATTTCTCCTTTATTGGCTCATTGTTTAAGGAACTAAAATCGTTCAATTAACAGGATAGATTCATCACTTAAATTTAATTTTACAACTTTTCCGAGAAGGTTTCCAAGCATTTTTTTTTCAAGGAGACTGCAGATAGTCAAAGTTGCACTGTCGAGAAACGAGCTCCGCCGTTGCATGCGAACGGACATTAGCGAAACTTCCCTTCCGTCTAAGCAGCGACTGTAATTATACGGTTGGCGTCTCGATCCTTCGTTAAAAATAATGATGGACCGTTTCCCGTGTATTTTCCCACCGAATCGATAAGCCGGAATACGCGCGACCTTTCGAGAGAAAAAAAAAAATAAAGAAATAAAAAGGAAGAAAAAAATGTACAACAATCGACATGAACATCGCGAATACCTCTTGCGAACACCATTGTACAAACTTGATTCGTTTTCACGCTGTCAATTACAAATCGGTCCCTGCGTTATATCAGCGAGCGATGAGAACGAGAATATCTACAGCCGCGCGCGCATAGGGCAGAGCGCCGCGGTTCTGGATGCAGCTCTCTCCTCACCGTGCAATCGTGCTCGAACCGATAAACTGGATAGGGATAGGCGCACCGCGAGTCGCGGGAGAACGCGAGATGCCGGATAAAATTTATGGCCGTTGACGAATAAACGATTTTAATTTGATCTCTCGAAAGACTTACGTACATGGGCCTCAATTAAAACGAAATGACGAGATCGGAGTAACAACGGCCCGAGGAAACGGAGAGAGAGGGAGATAACGAGATTATAGATTAACCGCGGGGACCGCCTCCTATGAGGTATAAATAATTGCCGGACGATATCTCTGCTCGCTCGCTGCGGTTTAGCTTGCCGTCGATAAGCAACGACAGAAGAAGGATCGCCGGGGAGCACAGTTGAGGCAGTTCGCGAGAACGTTAACCGGTCCCTGACTCCCCCGAGACTGAAAGCCGACCGCTCCGTTCCGTCCGTCCGTCTGTCTGTGCTCGCCGGCGAACGCTCGTCGACGGCAGGAGTGCTTATATCCTTTAACTTATATAGATATGTGTGTATTTACGTTATGTATATACATATATGTTACGTTATGGCACAGAGAGAAGCTGCAACTTGGGTTCTTCAACGACGAGATAATTCCTTTCCCGTTACCTTGCCAACGCACGGTCATATTATCATTTCTTCTGTGGACTTACGATGCTATTTTCCCGCACACGGTGCGGCAGCCTCGCGGTTTTATTTGCTACTTTTTAAAATAATAATAACAACTTAAGTTTTCATTAGAGTTATTATAAAAATTAAATCATACACTGAGAAAAAAATACATAGTAAAATCAATAATTCCGAATCTTTACCATAATAAAAAGTAGTTTCCAAGGGGAACATTTTATAATTACGGCAATGACAAACAAATCATGGTTGCAACCATAATTGTAGTTTAAATAACAGAATCGACTATCACAAACCATCTGTATAGACATCTGTATAGACGTTCCCCCTGGGAACTATTCGGTATCGTGGGGAATACTGTCCGTTTTCTCAGTTTATACACCCAAAATGAAGTTCGTAAATCGCGCTAATCCGTATTGTTACGTTGGTCCGCTAAAGAGTAATTTCTGTATAAAAAATTAAATAAAAAACTGGTATGTCAATTTCGAGCCAGCAGCGGTGAATTTTTGCACGAGCTTTCCGGTGAATTCTTTTTTTTATTATTTTTTTAACGAAAAAGAACGAGCGCAGAGAAGGTTAGTGCGGGAGGACGACGGAGACAGGAGCCCACATACTGAGAGAGCCAGTCACAGTCAGTTGAGCCAGTCACAGGTGACAGGACGAGGGGACGTAAAATTCGATATCCCGGTGTCCCGAGAGCTACCGAGACGAAGAAAAAGAATGACGGTTCGTCCGGATGACAATTTGTCAGCCGTTCCCCCGCCTCCCCCTCGACCCCCCTGAAATTCTCCTCCGCCCTTAGGCCGCGAGCCTCCCTTTCGGTGTGCGCCGCGGTCGCAGGAGCTCATTGTCCTACTCATTGTCTGCCGAACTATAATCCTCCGCCGCGGTCTCGTCCTCGTTGCGACACGGTCGATGCATAGACCTCGCGTCAACGACCCCGTACGAACAACCAAAAAAACCAGAGGCACGCACACGCCAAGAGAGCACGAACGGAAGAACCGAAGAACGTTCAGGAGAAAAAAAAACGGAACGGATCGATCGTCGTCGATAATCGTACGATCGGTACGAAACGCAACTCGGAGAGGCTCGTTTCTGTTTCCGGATTGATGGCGAACTTGCCGAGCCCGAATCACCGCTCGACCGTGACACGCGGGAGCGGAAAAGAAAAAAGTCTCCGTCGGGCCCAAAACGAAATCCATTCTCTCTTGCATTTCGTTCATCTCGCCGGCATATTTAGCCCGGTCGCATTATATTGTCGACATCGGGACAAATTTTCCGCAACAGAAACTTCGAATGGGGAAACCAGTGGTCGTCGCGCGGTCTCCCAGTCGCATTGCAATCTCGCACCGCAGCCCCGGGGACAGAAACGTATTACATTTTAAAATGACAAAAAGGAAAGCGGCTAATAATGGACGGGACTATATGGGATAATATGAGAGGCGTGTACACGAACGTTTTTTTTTTGTGTCTATAGGAGAGGCAGTGTGTATGGCTCACGGTCCAATATCGGGTTCTTCGTGTCGCGGATAGGTACGGTGCCTATGGAGGATATGTGTGTATATACGTATGTATATGTGTCGACTATGGGGTGCTGGTACTCGGTGCAGTCTCCCGAAAACTCGTGTGTAAACACCAAACTCCCCTCGCGGACCAGTTCACTCCGCTCCGCTGCACTCACTGGGTCGGCTGCAGCCCCCCCACGTATGAAACCCCGCTGTATAGTCATCCCCCGTGTCATCCCCGGTGAATCGAACCTCGCGCCACCGCCGCTGCGGGACCGCGACATCCTGTCATTTCCGCGTTATGCCAAAGCTCCGCGCAGCCGCTCGCTGTTATGTGCACAAAGTATCTACGCGAAAAAAAACTACCCCTGTATGCGTTGAGACATTTTTTTCTTTAAATCTGCAAATCGATCTATTAAGAATTGTAGACTCTTCGCCGATTCTATTTTAAAGCTTTATGCTAAAAAAAAAAAATTGGTCCACTATTATAGGGCAATTGAGGCCGTTTGTCACATTTTTATCATTGCATGTTTATAATATTAAAATTGGGTCTGATAATTATGACCCTGTAAATATCTACATCGAATTAAATTTTATCAAATTACAACTGTGTTTTGCATCACACAAACTACGCTCAGGGAAGTTCACTTGGAGAATAAAATTCTACAAGTGAAAAATATTTCTATTCTTTCCCAAAGCCGTGCATTGATAGAGATTTTCTGAAGATGAAATTTTATGATATCTTCAGGGCCGCTAATAATTTACTGATGATGCAATAAATCCCTTTCGGTTACTTTAGACAGAACCCAATAAGCATTACTCTTTAGAATATTTACCTCCGTAAAGCGAATTTCGATTAACGTATCGTCGATAAATTTCAATTTTTAAAAGATGGCGTCGGAGGTACGGGGCGGTATGGCTTTGAGCCATCCGACGATTGGGCGGACAAATAAACGAGTTAAGTGGTTAGGTAGGGGGACCGAGTCTGCCCTCCCGGTCTAGTATATTATATGCGATTATAATACACGTGAGAGAGGCGTGCGCGGGCAGTACGGGTCGAAGTGAAACGAAAGACTTCGTTTCCTCGCTTGGGGACCGAGAGAGAGAGAGTGAGAGAAACCGCCGTGGCGTCGAGCTCATCGTCCTAGAAGGATGTATGGGTATGAGTTAACACGCTCGGTTCGTTCATGTGAAAGAGGAAGACAGGAGGACGATAAACCCAGGAGCGAGAAAAACAACGAGCTAGTGCAGAGCGAAATAGTAGTCGTACATATTATATATGTATACATATATATCTATATATATAGTATATACAGAGCGAGTTGGGCGACAGTCCAGGATAGATCGTTATTGGCTGAGGAGGATTCAACCCTTTCCCTTCTTTACGGCCCGCCTCACATATACGTATTATACGTAGGGTTCACCTTCCGCTCCTCCGTTCTTCCACATCCCCTTTCCACATGCATACGTACATATGTACGTATATGTATCTCGTATGATATGCTAACGAGCACACGTCCCGTCTACGTGCAGCTCCATACACACGGGAGAACGAGAAAGAGAGCAAAACCGGTGGCGCCCAGTTTATATATACCCGACGAATGCCGGACTGCGAAAGCTCGGGGGGAGCGGAGAGAAGAGCGGGGCAACCCCTTAGTCGCAAGGGTTGGCGAGGCGGGAACCGACGAACGAACGAACCGGGTTAACCGGCGGGGCGGCCGAAGGGTGGTTGGCCAAGTTAACGTTACACCTATATAAGCTGCTTTAACGTATACTGTGACGGTGTAGCGCACAAGGGGTGAATGGGGCGAATATGGACCACTCAGTTTTTGCATCGCTTTTCCGAGATGCTAAGTCGTACCTATGTGTTCGGGATTGTTTGCATGTCGTGCATGGAAAGAAAACTATGTGTGACATATCGAATTATATAAATCTCTGATTTATGCAATATATTTTGACAACAAAAAATTCTCAATTTGGAATAGATTTTTGGGATATGTCTTACCGCCTTTGGTACAGAAATTTTTACGTTTCCTGTCCTATTTATGTAAATTGGTATATCCTGTATATTAAATAAATAAATAAATAAGTCAGTTCTTTTCGAGGGTGTATGATTTAGTCTAGCGAAAATTCATTCCTTCCCGTAGCGAAAATTCATGTTGGTGCGGATATGTGTAGGAGAGAAGCCCTTTATGTGTATCAAGGGCTCGTACGAATTCTTCCAGTTGTGCAGTTTCATGCCCTAACGAGACTCGTCGATGGAACCACCCGAGTCTCTCATTCTCCTTTTCTCCTCCGCTTATCTGACTCGCGTTTCCTTCGTAATCCCCGTACGAACGAGATCCTCCCTCGCGAATCCCCGATTCTGATACGTCGACTCGGGAGGGTCGCGCGTAAGAGTCCGGGAACACGTATCCCGACTCGAATTTCGCGTTACCCGTTTGTACATGCGGATTCCCCTGGAGTCGCACGAACGATACTGTTATATCAATTTCACCGTCTCATCGTGAGCCTTCCGGAGGGGGAGAATGAAAAATTTTACGTTTTATTGTGGCTGAAAAAAAATCTATGAGACGCATTTTTTTACGATAAATTGTGGTGATGAAAGAAATTTGTTAATTCTCAAAACCACGTTTTTTGCCGAAGCACATGTCAAATTTCAGGTCGACAAGATCGATGTCTATGGTCGACTACGATAAAAATGTATAATCGCAATTTGCATTTAAAAATTCAACACATCGTTTCGTAAATAAATATTCATTGAACTTAAAGAAGAATTGTAAACGAAACTTGAGTTTGAGCGCATAAAACAGTGTTGTACATTCTATTCGGTCTGGACTCTCGGAGACCCAAAAAGATAAGGTGAAATCATGTGGGCCATTGGCGGAATACATAACCCAACTCGAGTTCTCACAGGGACATTAAATTAACAAAAAAAAATCTATTAGACACGTATTTCTATGCGATAACTTGTAGGAGATGAAGGGAATTTGTTAATTCTCAAAACCATGTCTTCTACCAGGCGCCAAATTCGGGTCACCAAGATCGATGTCTGTGGTCTTCTACGACAAATATGTGTGATCGTGATTTGCATTCAAAAATCCAATAAATCGTTTCGCAAATAAATGTTAATCGATCTTAAAGAAGCATTGTACACGAAACTTGAGTTTTAGCGCATACGACAGTTGTACGTTCCGTTCGGTCTGGACACACGGAGGCGCAAAAAGATAAGGCGAAAACATGTGGGCTATTGGCGGAATACATAAAGCAACCGGAGTTCTCACAGAGACATTAAATTAACAGAGACATTCGAGGTTTATTCTCTTTCGTCGCATGCACCGAGACGGCTCGTCCGTGCGCGGCGAACGAGCGATTCCGTGCTTGACTGGGGGGTTGGTCGACTAACAGACATACACGGCCAGGCATCAAAGACTCAACTTTAATAATTGTGTATTCACTGGACGTGAAAGATAAGAATGAAAAGGTGTCCGGAAACGAGGAGTTGATTATAACGCGAGCCTCGCTGTTGGACACCGTTTTACTTTATTCCTCTTGCCCACACGAAACACTATCTTTCGCGGCTCTCCCTCTATCTCCGTGTCTCGTTATTATTCGGTAATATAAACAAGACGACTCCTTCTCGCTCCCTCCGAATGCATATTCCTTTCGTTTAAAGACGAAAATATTTCTGGTCACGATTTCTCCATCTCGTTGTACGTATATCGGGTCGCGTACGCCTTTATCGCGACGGAACGGAACGTTTCGCTAATTTTAACGCGCCTCGAACTCCTACGACGCAGTTCCGGAAACGAGGATCGCGCATCATTTGAAATCCACTGAATTCACCCGGCCACAATTTTCATTTCTTTATTTTACTGAAATAGAAATTCAACACTTCGCTGCCCAATGTGCCATATTTCCTATGCTGATGAGATAATTATTCTATGAAATATTTTCGTCGACATTATTCCTAAATTTTATAAGAAGTTTCGCCCAACACCAACCAACATAAAAGTTTGTCAAACGTTATTTTTATATTTAAAAAAATTGGACTTTCAGCAACATGTGCCAACACGGCCGGGGGCAAAGGTGGCCAACTACGAATTCGCTATAACGCCGTACTCTTTGCACTACGCGTGGAGCGAGTATATAGAGAGTGGAGTGCAGGGAAGAAAGGAAAATAAAAAAATCGAGATGCTAATCTCCCATCGCGGGTACCGAACAGAGGGGAGGGGGAACTATGTGCTAATGCGATCCCGTTTAGCCAAGTCACCCGGAAACCGGGACAGCCGCCCTGCTTTCCGTGCGAGCTCGTCCTCCGCTCATCCTCCAGCTCGCTCTCTTCCACGTCCACGGTGCACCGACGTGCGCCAGTCTTTCAATGTGTATTTAGCGTACGCTATACACATAGGCGCTGCAGTTCGTTCGATGTGTACCGGGCGATGTGTTCATACGAGCGTACACGATTTTCACATAGATTCGATCTCTCTCTCCGTCTCTCCGGCCGATCATAACGTAACGGCATCGACGACAATGACAAAACACGATGGACACATCGGCGGCAGATCTAGCGATGTCACTACCCGGCTGTCGGGCAGGGGGGGAAAACCCCCCTATTAGTTACTCATCAGCCCGGAGGCGTATACATATACCGGTCCCGATCTCGTTTTCGTTGTTGCGGCTTATGTACTACCGTACCGACGCCATTGTCGTTACGATTGTCATTATTTTGCGACTCCCTGCCTTTGCAACAGACATCGGCGGCACTCAACCGGAAACATTTGGACATATTGAAACAACCATTGTACTAATACCGCGCAGCTTTCAAATACTTTTTTTATACCGACGATAGTATATTAAATAAAATGTACTGCATATATTTTTTTGGATCTAAATGGCGGATGGTTTGCGGGAATACAAGGTAACGCGAAGAATCTGTTGTTGCGATGTGTGAATATTTATTAAAATGTTGACTTTTTTTTATGTATGTTAAGATAAATGTTCAGATAATTTTTGTCATAATATAGACGGTGAATTTATTCATTTTGGGCGGTGGATCATCTGATCCATTCTCATGGCAACCAAAAAACCACTAAAACAATCGAATTTTTTTTTTTATATGAATAGCGAGTGGTTTGTGTGAATACAACGTAACTCGAAGAATCCGTCTTTCAATATGTGAATATTTATATAAAATCTTAATTTTTTTTGTTGATATATTTTAAGATAAATATCAAGATAATTTTTGTCACAATATCGTCGGAAAATTTTTAATGTTTTGAGCGCTGCATCATTCAATCCATTTTCATGGCAACCGGAAAACCGCGAAGAAATCTTACGAACATCTTTGTCGCGATAAAATTATTTTTCATATCAAACGAATCAGCGAAAATCAATTTGTGAATGATCAACGTCGTCGAAGCTTGTCTTCGCGATAGCGGAATTGATAAGTACCTCGTTCATGCGTGTACGCGCACGGTGCATCGGGCGCGTGCGTGCGTAACACTCGCGTGTAGTGGACGTATATCGCAACACTACGTATATACAACGTACATATATATATATACATATATATATATGTATATATATATATAATATTCAAGACGGATATATTGTACCTATCGCGTGTGTGAACCGACGTTTGGATTCACGTCGAATTTGTAATCTCATACATATTCCTCGATCCGGGTGTGCAGGGCGACTCGGGCCGGTGTTGTTACTGCTGCTGCATATGCCGAGAGCTGCACAGAGCGCACGGCCATTAGTTACAGTTGTTGCGGGTCAGCGTACTTCTCACGGGACACGAGGATTTTTTTTCTCTTCCCTCCTTTTC
Source organism: Ichneumoninae sp. A BG-2022a (assembly GCA_030522665.1). NCBI lineage: Eukaryota > Metazoa > Arthropoda > Insecta > Hymenoptera > Ichneumonidae > Ichneumoninae sp. A BG-2022a. The sequence continues at coordinate 115,133 of JAPYZC010000271.1, forward strand.
CATTATTTTTTCCTTCTTTTTTTATTTTCATTCACATTCGTACTCGCGTCTCGCATCGAGGGCGCTTCGGCGCTCCGGCACCCTTTCACTACTCTTTCCCGCTCGACGAATTATATACTTTTATTTATTTATTTATTCATTCATTTATTTTTAACAAAAACTATAATTTTGTCTATTACCGATTACAGTCCAATTAATACCATCAATCGAATGCGGATTTAATTTCCGTTAACCGGCGTGAATAAAAATTAAATAAAAATTTAACGTCGTGAATTCGACGAGGACGAACGGAGAAATCCGAGACCGCCCCGCGAGCTTTCCACGGCAGTCGCGAACTGCAACCCGGAGTTGTTGGCCTCGTCCGCGAGTTTCAAGGGCGGCGAAGGAGGGAGTGTAAGATAAGTATAAGACACCTACGCTGCGTTCGCGTAGTCGAAATAGCGGCGACAACGAGAGGCGAGAGAACGAGAACAACGAGAATAAAGACGACGAAGAGGCAGCGAGCGGGCGAGAGAGAACCGGGAAAGAGAGGAGGTGGAAGTACAGAGGCGTCGCGGCGCGTGTCGTCTCTTGGCGATTGAGCCAGCTGTCTGCCCGCGAGCGGACATACGCGAGATGATGATACATACATAGACATACATTTTCACAACATAATTCGCCTGCTAGTTTCATGCATATATGTATATATATAAATATATATATATATACGTGTGAGTAAAGAGGGAGGGAAACACGCTTGGCGCTCACGCTCTACTTAATCGAGAATGGATACCTCGATCCGTTCGCTAGAGACACGTCGTCGCGTAGTTCAGGTGGCCGTGTCAATTAAGAACTACTTGCGATAACACACGCATGACTGACTGTTGGTCAGGAATAAAAAAAAATTATATATACATTCGTCGATAGCAGTTCTTCGATCTTTGGCTAATTGGACCGAAAGTGCGGATACTGGGAACTGAAATAATCCCGGGTAGAAATTTTCGAGCGTTACATCGGGCCCTGATCGGGTCCGCAGGGATCTGATGAGGCCTCATCAGTACCTTGGCACACAGAGAAAAAAAAATGTTTGTCAACAAAATGTGCACTTACGGGTGGCGAAACAAATGTTTGGTTGATCGAAAGGAATACCTCGTTGATCGAACTAACACGCCGTCAAATAAAATGTTTCTTTACTTACTACGACAATTATATCGTTCGATAAACCAAAAATTGTTATCGCCGTAAAAGTTTGTCAGCCATAAGCGCTCATTTTGTTGACTCAATGGATTTTTTTTCTCGGTGCAGCCCCCGATGTAACGCTTGAAAACTTCCACTCCGATCGGAAACGGTGCTGATTTCGACGATGTCGGACCGATCGATTATCAAATTAATTCCAGCGAAGATTGCGGAATTTATTTGTCTCCGAATCATGTGTGGAGCAATGATGTGACAAATAATGATTTAATCGAGATTAAATGAAAGCGGGAAAACGTTTATTGATCCCTGGCCATTTACAAAATGTGAGTCTTCGCGACAATGATCGACTCTCATAGAGGAGGCGTTTTTTTTTGTGAAAAAATGAATAAAAATGATCATACAAATTATCTTAATCACGCTCGTCCTCAACCCACCGCCATCGCTCTGCCGCTCACACGATGCAGGGAAATATTACGAAATTATTATTGTCTTTTGATACGGAAACGAGCACCGAAGAAATTTTAGTCCGAAAAAGAAAACTCCCACATCTTACCGATTACGCGGTCTACGCTGTAACAATCGCCTACGACGAAGCGTCGAAGCCTCCGCTTCGGTAGTCAATGAATTACAGGTTGTCGAGTCGCCCGTACGAGCTACGAAGCGGTGAAAATTCAGTGTATCGGACGGAGAAGGCAACAAGCTCGTGGAGACGATAGAGCGAGAAATGGTTAACGGCCAGGCGTCGGCTGGCAATAAGCCCGGGGGTCCCGTTCAGGTTCGGGTTGAGCTGGTTATTAAGCAAATAATCCCCAGCCGACGTCGTGCCGTCCGCGAGTAAGCGACGTTATTCACCCCGCTTCATCCTCATCCTCCTCATCCTTCGCCTCCCGCTCATCCTCGCGGCAGTGGTTGGCGCTTTGGCGGTGGTGATCGTGGCGGAGTGCCGGCTGATAACCCTTTCGCTCGCCGGGTGTCAAATAATATGAGCCCCTTAAACGACGGCTTTTGATGTGCTGACGCTTGGACGAGCATTTTACGCACGCCTCGGCTCGCGGGACCCCGGCCAATTTCAAATGGTCATGCCCCTTTCCCAACCCCCCGTTTTCCTCGTGCTCGAGCGCCAAATCACCCTACCGCCTTTCCTCATGAAGCCTGTACTGTACATATACATGTATATATGTATACATATTATATACTCGTACTGTACTGTCCCGCCCGATGGCTGCGATGCCGCGATGCTCCAATACCCTCTCGCCTATCTATCACTCCTAATTCTCACTTTGCCTTTCCCTGTCGCACTTTGTCGCGCGCGGATGTGTTGGCTCTTCCCGGTCCCGTTCCGCATACCTCGGTTCCACCCTTTGGCCCTTCGCGAGGCCCGTTGGCGGTTCGCGCATGGCGGTCATAATCATCATCGCGAACCCTCTGCCCGCCGGGCCTCTTTCTCGCCGTCCCTGTAATCGGCGATCGCACGCTTTTGATCGCCTGCGGGAATGCATAGATGTGTGCGGCGATTGGAAATTACGCCGAGTCTGCATTAGAGTTCGATGGGGTTTCAGGGATGCGGGGCCGAGAGTTTATATCAGTCGGTGGATTTAATTTTAACACCGGAAGTCTTGGGGTTGGACTTCCAAAAATGGCTCTTCGCGCCTCTGGAATAAACGGTGATCCGGTGCAGTGGATTTATCTAAATTCTGATTTCGGTGTAAAGCTGATCTGACGGATTCTGACGTTGAAGCTTCCGAAATAGCGCATCTGCGAAGGATCTCAATTTCCTGTCTGTACCGATTGAACTCCGCTCAAGTCATTCGGAAATAACCGATGTGACTAATTATGTTCGGATGAAGATTGACATTCGAGATTGAACTTATACTTTTTTTTATTTGCAAAATTCAATAATATCGATGAAAGCTAATTCCATGGCCTCGAGGCTGATCGTTATATCTGCTCACAAGTCGAACCGACCGCTCGCCCGTTTTCAGGGCTTTAAGTTTATCGAACCGCAGTGATTTTTATTAAGGCTGTACTTCGCGGTTTCCGCTTTCAGAAAACGCCGCAAAAATACTCAGTATTTTTAGGGGCCCCGTTGTCAACGATTGTCGGCAAAGGGTTTTTTCAGTTGAAGGAAATTAAGGGACGGGACGAGAAGAGATGCTGCACCAGAAGAGTGGAAAGGAAGGTCAGTGACTAAACGTAGCGATCTCGTGCAATGAAACACAGATGAATGTAGACATTGGAGATCGAACTTACAATTTCTTTTTATTTGTAAAATTCAGTAATATCGATGAAAGCTAATTTAAGCTAATCGTTATCCCAAGTAGAAATTTTCGAGCGTTACATCGGGCCCTGATAAGGCCTTATCAGGCCCTTGTCAGGCTCTTATCTGGCCTTCTAAGGACCTTATCGGGGCCCGATGTAATGAGTGAAAATTTGTACGCGTGATATCGTCTCATAAGGTGAGCCAATCGCTCATCCAGTGTAAGTTTATGAAGCCGCAGTGATTTGTTTTTTTAAGGTCGTACCTCCGGATTTCCGCGTTCAGAAAACCGCCACTACATCCAGAAAACTAATTTATTTGACGCCACCGTTTATTTGGTTTAAGTAAAATATTTATCTGATTTGAATAAATATTTATTTAAATTAAGTAAATAATTACTTAAACCAAATAAGTATGTATTTAAATTAAATGAGTATTTATTTAAATCAAATAAATATTTTACTTGAACCAAGTAAACGGTGGCCGCCAAATAAATTATTTTTCTGGGTGCACGTCACCCGGAAGTACTCCGTATCATCAGGGGCGCGGTTGTCAACGATTGTCGGCAAAGGGGTAGCACATGCAGTTTCTTCAGTTGCAGAAAGTTGAAGAAAGTTACAGGACGGGCCGAGAAGCGATGCTGCATCAGAAGTGGCAGAGTGAGAACATTATCCGAAACGTGAGGATGTCGCGCAATAATATACGGACGAAAATCGACATTGGACATTGAACTTACACTTTGCTTGTTTGTAAAATTCAGTATTATCGATGGAAGATAATTTCCATGGCCTCAAGCGCGATATCGCCTGCCGCATGACACGACTAATTGTTATATCGTCTCATAAGACGAGCCAACACGCTCGCCCGTTTTCATGGGTTTAAGTTTATGAAACCGCAGTGATGTTTTTTAAGGCTGTACCTCGCGGTTTCCGCTTTCAGAAAGGCGCCGCGCCACATCACCCGAAAGTACTCCGTATTTTCGGGGGCCCCGTTGTCAACGATTGTCGGTAAGGGGGTAGCACGCCCAGTTTCTTCAGTTGCAGAAAGTTGAAGAAAGTTACGGGACGAGCCGAGGAGCGACGCCGTACCAGAAGTGGCAGAGTGAGAGCACCAGACGAAACGTGGGGATACCGCGAACGGTACAGAGTCCCCCCTTCGCATCTCGCGGACATTGAAAATATCTTCATTTGGCAAGGTTCCAATTGGGCTGGTGCCCTTCACCCATGCCAGTGAACGATGTACGAAATTGCTTTCCCTGTCTTTTACGAGGGAAAAAAAAGGATAACAAAAATAAATAAAAAAACCAAAATAACAACGAACCTCATCGCACTAGTGGTACATTATCGGGCTACTAAATAGCTTCGAGCCCCGAGCGGGCGACGTCAACAATCAAAGATGAAAATTGGCGATGACAAAGTTGCGGGTATTTGAAATTTATAGATCCAGCCTGTACGTACAACCGGAGTGTAAAACGGTGCGCGAGCCGCATAGAAGTTAGGATCTCGTCGCCTCGTGAAATTCAGTATCTACGTAGCCATAAGTTTATAAACGCGAGGCGTGTTGCTATTGCTCCGGCGCGTCCACCATAAACGACTGCGACGAGGAACTCTCGCCCTCTCTCGTTCTCTCACCGGTTCTATCTCGGTGATTCCCGAACGAGGAGAGCCCCGGGCGCGTGAATGAAAGTTATGACGACGAATATGCGTGTGCGAGCGCGCTCGCGCATCTTATACCTCTCGGTTCGTCGGCTCTTTACCGTGTAGTCGCGGAGAGCCGCCCGCTCGTCCAATGTACGAGGGTCATTGAGTAAAAAAGACCGAACCGGCTGGCGATGGAGGAGGGCTGTGCGATTCTCCGTGTCCTTTTTCTTTTTTCTTTCATTTTTTTTTGTCTTTTTTTTTCTTTCCACGGCATATAGTCCCAGGCATATCCACTTACACGCGACATTATGTTGGTGCGCGCACCGTGTTCTGTCCGCGAGTTCTACGCCTCTCTCTCTAGTTCCAGCCTCGTCCTCCTCTCTTCCTCATCTTAGGTAGATTCAGCCCAGATAAAATCTCATAAGCATTCTACACCTATACGGACTATAATATTATATTATATGCTATAGATATGCGAGTATATATATAGGTATATGTAGTGAACTGGCACATTTATTTTGTCCTTAACGTGTGTCATCGGATGTATATATATATACAGGACGTGTCGAAGAAAAATCGCCCGGTCGCTCGCGGGATGATCGTATGTGTCACGCGCATTAACCTTCCAGGCTGTCTTTGGTTCCCCTTCGAGACTCGACGATGTTTTACTTTTATTGGTTCCACGAAAGCATCATCGGTATAATTAATAAATATTTTGTCCATAAAGCGAGGCATGATTTATCTGTGTGTATGCCAAAGAAAAATTGTCCAGACGTTCGCGGGAGGAAGTCGGGGTAAAAAGGAACCTTGGGACAAAATGGACTACTCTTAGCAATTTTTCGCGGAACATAAAATTTTTAAAAATTGAGCAGAATGGACACCAGTCCATTTTGACTCGCTTTGTAACGACGGGACATATAAAAAATATGAAAAATATTTACTCGGTCCAGAAAAATCGATCTAGGTTCGATCGTCGAAAATTAATCGCGGAAAATAAAACAATATTTAAAAAATGGAGGACATTAGTCCATTTTGTTTCGTTTTGTAAGGAAGGAATATATTTTAAAAATTACAAAAAAAAACATTTATTCGGCCCAGAAAACTCTATCGGGTTTCAAACTTCGAAGATTAATCGCGGTATTTTTCGAGATCGCGACACGAGCGGGTAGAAGCAAAAAATTGTGAGTTGGCGCAAATTAGTGACTCACAATTTTAAATGAATACGCTATGTCCTCAGTGTTATTATTTTATGCCTAGCAAAATTTCATGACGCAAATAGATAAGCAACCATGGGTACCCAGGCGGTTGCGTTTGCTGTGTCCTATTCAGATGTATTGTTATCGGACGAAAAGTTTTTTTTTCTCACGTTTCGTAACACACCGCGACCGACCGCAAACGCGGAAGAAACGTAGCTCTGTGTGTGCGAGCGCGCGGACGCCCGTGTATGTGAACAACCGAGACGGACGTTCCCGGATCGCTAACTTCCGACGACGCACTTAACTTTTGCCGGGTTATCGACCGTGAAACGAGACACCTGCTCCGCTCCTACTCCGGCCACCTCGGGTTCGACGAAATTTCACTATATCCTCCTTTTCCTCTTTCGCTTTCGCCTACTAGGCTCGCCTCGTGGCTGGCGCACCTTAAATTCGCATATCACCGTGAAAAAGATATCGCCAAAGGGCCGAACATTCTCGAACACGAGATATAAGAAATAAAGAAAAAGAAAAACGTAATATGGGCGAAAAAAAAAAAATTATAACGAAATAAAAAAAGTAAACATCAAATGCACGGAACCTTTCTTTTTACTTATTCATCATCACTTGTATAAGAGAATATCCCGTAAAATAATAAATACAATATTTAGCGATTTCCAAAAAAGGTAAATAAATGATAATGAAAATAGAAATACGAAAGTTCGTGTTTCCGTAAATCTTATTCGCGAAAACCTCCAAAAAGGGTAAAACATTCTCGAACACGAAATATTGGAAACAAATAAAATGAACAAGTTAAAAAAAAGAAACGTTTCTCAAATGCATACAACCTTGTTTTACTGTGTATTACGGATATCCGTTATCATTTGTGAAGGGGTTTATCCCGCAAAGTAATAAACAAAATATATCGCCATTTTCGCGAAAAATCATCGTCCATAAAAAAAAAAAAAAAAAACATAAATAAATACTAAGGAAAAAAAAAGGAGAAAGAAGGGAAAAAAAAAAAAAAATTGCCCGAATATGACGACACGTTCGCTCCGGGAGTGTCGGAAGGAATCGGATAATCAAAGATAGGCGGACGTCGTATTCGTCATCGTCGAGCGCATGCGACGGATGGGACCGCTCTTTGGGACGTGGACAGTCCTGGGGAGGGGGGGGGGGGGGAAGGCCACTGAAGGTTTTTTTTGCAAAGAGCCAAGCCCGAGTTTGAGGGAACCGCTAATTGGGCGGGGAGGGAGAGAAAGAGGGAAAAGGGCCGAGGTAGAGGTTTCGAGAGCGGCACGGAGGACGGCGGCACACAAGGCGAGTAATTTGTTGCCAATTTCACGTTGATGCTTCTCCGCCCGGTGTTATTGATGGCCGGCGAATTCGTGCTTCGCGCCGAATGCGAAAATGCGAGAATGCGAAAGGGACGAAACGAGATTGGCGGAGGGCGTTCGGGGACTCCGGAGGATTATGGCTGCTGCATACCGATTTTGTCCGCGACGCGGGCCGGACCGCGAGCCGGGGCTTTCTCTATACGCTAAAGCTGCGCGACACCGAGCGAGAAAGGGAGAATACGAGAACGGACGAAGATTAAAATATAGCAAAAAGACGATCGAAGGAGGTATCCGAAGGGCGGAGGGGGGGGGGGGGAGGAAGGGAGAGATATGGCTGCGGAGAGAACTGCCGAAGAATATGCGGGCGGCACACGGCGATCTCCATTTCCGCACCCCGAAGATCTGATGCACCGAACCCCTCTATATGCACGCGGGTCGCAAAAAGCCGCGTCGAGGGAACCGGTGTCCGTCCGTCCCCCTCGCGGAGTCCCGAAAAGAAAAATTAAATAACGACCCACGGGACGCGAGGAGGTCTCGGATGTATAAGTGTTTGTTTAAAATATCGCTCGGACACGTCAGATCCGAAGAATTTCAAGTTTTTCCGTCTTTTTTTTTCGTCGCGCCTCTGCGGAGCTCTCTTGTACGTTGAGGAAGGAGGACGAACGGACGGAGATCGCTGCAGTCGCTGCTCTTTTTTTCCCTCTCGCCGACGAAAATCGACGAAAAATCAAAATCGACGAGGAATCGAAATTTAGATCTGTTTTTTTAGATTTTTCTTTTGTTCTTCTTTTCCTTTCGAGATCTTTCGATCGTGCTATTTGATAATGTTTATGCACCGTCGTTCGGTTAATACACCGGCAAAGGTGCGATTCGAGCGTGCGAATGTCGAAGCTTTTGCACGCCGTATGTTATAGCGTCGCGCATGCGCAGATGGAGCGTCGAATTACGACGGGGTAACGAGCGATCGAGCGAATAAAGAACGATGATTCACTGAGACATTGAAATATCGTGATTTCTTTGAGGCTCACTATTATTGGATGCATGCTGCGGGGCACCGAGAGGCCGACAGTTTCCATGAAGATTCGAGATATTCCGCGGATTCGCGAGCCTGCGTCTCTCGCTCGGCCAGGATCCGAACCGCGTGCGTGCGGACGCAGCCGCAACGGAATGATCTATACCACCGGGGAGATTCCGAGATCTCGACTGACCGAGCGGCGGTACCTTACGCGTCAACCACCAATGGGACAATTACCCAGCAGTATATTTGTATAGAATCTCCGACTAAAGAGACCAATTTCTAGATTCTCTTAACCAGACTGCATTCTTTCTGTGAATACTTTAGTAAAAAAAAGGTTTTTTTATCTCGTTAATTCTTGAGGCTTTAAATACGATTCTTTTTTTAAAGATGATCTACAGTTGTAGTAGTAGTGAGTTTATTAACAATAGATAACAAGTGACCGCTTTATTTATACCTAACGAACTTATCTCTTTTCTTTCACCTATATTGCATATTGCCAACTAGCCATCAACCGCAGTCCTTCAGCGACGATTATTACAAGATTTTTTTTAGCATTTCACAGCTTGCGTGAATGGAACTCTTACTGATTTGTAAGAGTAAATGTTCAGTTGTCTATTTCATTGTTCATTATTTCTCATTATTGTGATATTGTATGGATGCGATATTTAAATCTACGTGTTACATTTCGATCGAGTTGTATACAAAGCGGTTTTGTATTCTATATTTGCGTCTCAGCGAATCTTCTAGATAGTTCCTATCTTGTGATTCGTATAGGAGTAATGCTCGAAGTTCGTAGATGAGAGAATTTCTACGATTATGACGTGGATTTGCCTGCTGTTGCGGCAAATCCGTTGCGAATTTTATTATAAGTTAATGAATCGTTCCTGGACTTATTTGTGACGAATTTATGAAAAAAAAAATCGGATCACGTTTTCACGCAATCAAAGGCTCGCCTGTACGTTTTTTTCTACGAGACAATGGTGTAATTATATTTATTATTATTATATGTTATTATCGTTATTAATTTACCGAGGTATTTTTTTGCGGGCAGTGACTGACTTTTTTATTAACAATTATCGTCGTGCCCCAATTCATCGACCGGCTGCAATTTTCGGGTTGTCCATCATCGGTAAATTTTTGCGCCGCGCAGACGCAGCGGAGATTCTGGTTTGCAACCGCGGTACCGCGGTGTCTTTGTTTATACGCGTTATGGCACCGCATTGTCGCGCTATGGCGTATACAGTGTATCCGCGAGCATTCGCGCAAAACATTGCGCCCTTCGTGCATTCCTTCGGGGAAGAGCGAAGGTCGCCAATTATCGTGGGACCGCGAGGGGGGAAGATGCGTTTATCCTCTGATGCGCGAAGACGGTTTTAATACCGCCGCGATTCTCTATGACGGCCGCTCATATTCCCGGTATCATTTTTTTTTCTGTGAGCGAAGGAGAATCCCACGGTACTGAAGGGTGGTGCTGGTCTCCCAAGGGAAAAACCCTTTCGATAAAAAAAATTAATTAATTATAGTAATAGTACAAGAATTTTATTGGCCACAGTATAAACATGGTAAAGCGGGTAATTATAAGTTTTTCGTTTGAGTTTTCATTTGCCCAATGAGCCATCGACCGCAGTCCGTGTAGTTTGCTTGTTTTCTTGTTTGCCATTATTTGAGAGGAGGAATGTGAGTGCGATGGTGTTGCACACGTCTCATTTAAGGACCATCAATTAATTATAATGTAATTAAAAAATTATAAATATATTGTAGAAATAAGCTTTGTAGAATTATGTGTCACATGATATGCTCTGGGCAATTGTTATTATAGATTTGTGACGAAAATAAAGTGGGTTCGTTTATCCTCCACCCCTAATTTTTTTCATTTTGGAATTTTTCGAAAGTTTTAACCGACGAGCAGAACCGATTGTCATCGGAGGTCGCAGCTCGCAGGAGATCGCGCGAGGCGTAAATTGGCTGAATCTCGCTGGCATTGCGTATAGACGTAAAAAACGAAATTTATCTGAGCTTTTGTTATATTCGAGACAACTGGTGAGAGTGTTTTTTTTATTCTGCGTGCGAGCAAATCTTCTCAACGAGGGACGAAACCACCGAATTTTTTTCGATATTAATATATCTCGGGAGAAATCTACTCGAGTCTGGCGTAAAAAAAGGAAAAAAATGCGACTATCTTTACTGTACGATAATGCTGGTCTACCGGCGCGCACCGCGCCGCCCCCGTCCTTGCATCCTTCGCCCAGGGTCAACCGAGTCGTTGGATCTCGTGCCAAAAAAATATCTCTCGTGAGAGTGATCCCTCCTTATCCCTGCGCGCTCATTTTTTGCCCCGTCATCGAAATACCCCGACAGCGACGACTCTTCGAGAATGGCGAAAAGAAGGTAATATCATTTTCAATGCGTCTCGAATAAACAACCTTTATAAGCGGCTCTCGAGAAGCGTCTCGAGCGTCGTACGATAAGGAAATTTTATATTAGACTCTTTCGATTCCCAAAATTGCAACCTCCAGTTTTGACTCTTTATTTTCAATTTTATTTTTGGTCTCACACTTTTAACGACATGGGCAGCTGGTCTCGCTGTTTTAAAAAATCAACTACATAGTGTAAAAGTGGTTAATATAGCCCGGTCCATATATCATCGATTTTCCACTTTTACCATGCGCAATTATTTTCTTTCCATCGATTTCGCCGTAAAAAAAGGTGCAATGTAATAGAAAAATCGTCGGTCGAAACAATGAAATTCCATTCCCAAAATCGCAACCTCCAGCTTCAATTCTTTATTCTGAATCCTATTTTTAGTTCCCAGCTTTTACGAAATGTTTAACTGGACTCGCTGTTTTCTTTCGTACATAAAGTAAAAGTGGTTTATATGGCTCAGTCCATATATCGCTGATTAACAATTTTTACCTTACGCAATTATTATTTACTTCGCTACTCTCGGCGTAAGAGAAAGGTCCAACGGGATAGAAAAATCATGGAAAGAAATGATGAAATTCGATGCGCTAAATTTATTTTTCTCGTTCCTGGAATCATTATTCTCCGTTCAAGGCTGAGGTCGATGTTCTCCGACGAAGTTAACGATTTTGCCATTTGCTCGATTCCGTTCAATTTGCACTCTGTAACGAGGTTGCGTTATTGACGTGTCGGACGAGCAGAGACGAGGGTATGCTGTAAGCGTTTTCTATGCTCCTTGGAGATGCTCGAGAAGACGAAGATGAGTCGCAGCAGCGGTCACGAACGGCTCTCGTGTAAGAGAAGTCCTTAGCGTTATAGCGAAGCGTATAGCTGTAACGGCGATAGAGCGGAATCGAGGATCACGTACGCACACCTCGGGCAGACAGTCGGACACCTAGATGGTGCATAGCTTGAGAGATCACAAGTCCCGCATAAGCGAGCGAGCTGGTACTGTACATAGCGTGGTTATAGGAACGAGGACCGATGGGCCGAGAACGAGGCGAGGGAGAAAGAGAACGAAATAGAAGCTGGACCGAGAGGCAGGATAAAACGATGGCTCTTCTGCGGATTGACGGACAAACGTTGCCAGCAGCGAGAGCGAAGCTCGTCGGGACTGCGGAACCTCGGGGGCAAAGCCGGGTCTACCGAGGAACGCGAGACTCTCGCCGGGACAAGAAATTTTCAGAATTCCACCACGAGCGCCGATGTAACTTGAAAAATTCTCTACAGCGAGGCGAATCCTAATTTTTGTTCTATTTTTATTTTTTATTCTAAACATTTCGTTACTTTCGATCAATCAACGAACCGATCGATCGCCAGACACAATTAATTGGATTTTGGTGCAGTGTGCATTTTATTTTCATTGTTAACAATAATTTTCACCAATCCGTAACGTCAAATTCATGAATGAAAAAAAAACTTTAAATGAATGAAATTGGCATTGGAAAATTGATCGCAGTGATTATTCACTTTGTAAAATTGAGTGTCAGATTTGAGGGTGAAAATTCTAAAATTAGTGAAACTGGAAAATTTCGCTAACTCGCTTTATCCGCGATCGATCGAAGATGTATTGCGAGCGTTAACGCAACACGCACGGCAAGGGGCAAGAAAGGGGTAAGTCAGCGTCGGTGTATTGAGCGGAGGACAGACACTTCTTTACAGGATTCCAATGCCTTTACCGCACTTCTTCGAGACTATTCTTCTTCTTGACTTCCGCGGCATGGGTATTGCCGAAGCGACTGCGAAATATAGTTCTTTAGGGTTTCTTTTTTTTGTTTATTTTTTTCGAAAGAAAGAATGGAACGACAGTAATAAGCGTGGTGAAAATTGTATTGTCACGCGTGGAGAGCGACCGGAAAAACAATGGTTCGGTGTCACTCTGAAACCGTCGTACATTATTGCACGACATATGTATATTCGTGGTTCACTTGCCATCTATTAATATGCAGCATGTGTTAGAACGTTTGATGGTTTTCATTTGCCTGTCACGAGTCAACTCGTGACACCGCCGGGCGGCACTTCCTCAACCATATAAATATATTTACACCTTGTACAACGCCGCGGCCAGGCAAAAGCATGTTTCAGATACTGAAACACCGAGCGAATTCATAATCGTATTCAACGAGCACAAACCGATATATCAGAGCGCCGACATAAAATTACTATCGGTATTTTATTTTATATTTACTCGCGGACGATATGTAATTTACGATTCTAAATTTTTCATTGTTTTTTTCCTAGTCTTTAAAGTTAAACCGAACACCAAAAACCGATTTTTTTTATTTTTTTTTCTAATAAAGTGCCACATCAAGCAAAAACGAAAAGATGATCGTCTCAGCACGAGTTCACGATGCTGCCAAGGGATTGATATTTTATTTATTGAAAAAAAAAGTTTATCAACTAAATCGTAAATTTTAAGAGTATGAACATTCAAATTAGACATAGTTTAAAATTTACTAATGAATTTAAAAAATTAAATTTATTCGTAATCTATGTCTAATTTACGATTCTAAATTTTTCATTGTTCTTTTCCTATTCAATAAAGTTAAATCGTATGCCAAAGTCCATTTTTTAAATATTTGAATGATAAAATGCGACGTCAAACAAAAGCCAAAAGTCGATCGTCCCAGCACAAGTTTACGACGCTGCCAAGGAATTATGACCCTGAAGATATCTGCATGTGCCCAAATTTCATCAAGTTATAATGGTTGTATTTGGCATTGTACAAACTTTGCTCGAGGAAGTTCACTTGGAGATTAAAATTCTATAAGTGAACAATTGGTCATTGTTGCTAAAGCCGTGCGCTGATAGACTGGCCAAAGATGAAACTTGATGTCATGCAGATATCTTCAGGGTCGCAAGGAATTGACATAAAATTTTTTTTTAGTTAATCAACTAAATCATAAATGTTAAACGCGTGGAAATTTTGACTGCAGATTTATGTCGTCCCAAATGGACGAACACTTGTTCACCCAGTACGGATTTACTTTAGTAGTGTAGTGAGAACTATGCTACCGAGTGTATAAATAGAACGGGGCGCCGCGACGGTCCAGAGAAATGTTTCAGGCACGAAGAGACGGAAACACAAACGAGAAACTTCGTTTAGAATTCTCTTATGACTTCTGTTCATCGGGTCGCGGGCATTGTTCGAGATGATATGCGAATCGGCTCTAAAGTACAGCTCAGCGGCGTGCGTTCATTCAAATTTGTCACCTCCGACAAATAAAAACGAACTTTGTTTTTCTAATTGTTTTCGCGAAGTGTGCCGATGCTTCCGGCAAAGCAAAAACGTAAAAATGAATCTTTGAACGCGCTAAATTTCAACGGAAAGACGAGACGTCCGTGAACATCTCTCGAGCAGTTAATCAAGTGAATGAAAAATAAAAATGAGTTCGATCGACATTTATCGAGCATTGCTACGAAATACATTCATTCACCGATTGCATTAGAATATTGTTTAACGTGTCGCGTTATTTGCACCCCAGTCAAACGAATTATTTCATTCCCGGAGGTCTCTCGTCGTCGGGTCACATAAAATAAGACAGGATATAGTTTGTATTTTCCATTCACTCGGACAATTGACCATCCCGTCAAACGGCCGTTTGATATTCACCATTATATCTTATACGAAGTAATGTAAGGAGTTACTTAAGACGCGGTCACACCAACGGTACATAGACACGCGACCGGCTCTTTGTGCTTCTTCGTGTATTTAGTTATCGTGTATACGTCATAAATTATTCGCTGAGTGAATTCCTTAATGAATATTCAATTTTTTGTTTCTTTTTCTTTGGTTACGCGAGCTTCGGTCGATCAACGGCGGCGACATATCGCCGAGCGAAGGCCGAGAAGAGATTATTTATAAGTTATCATCATAACTTTGCCAACTGAAAATTCTAAATATTGGCGTTGCCGCACTCAAGGATTGAGCAATGTATCAATGACTGTCCAGTCCCGAGCGCCTTCGGGCCCGATAGTCATTTTTGCCCTTATCAGCGCCCATTACCCGTATCCGCTATCGCCGTCGCTTGTCATATTTCGAATACAATGTGGTTATTGGAAATATGCAAAATCCAAATTCCGGGAATGGTTTGCTGCTACATCTTTTTTTTTACATGTTCAATACACAATTTAACGTGCACGATGCAAAACACCCTGTGAAATTTACAAAACACGGTGGAAACTCACTTCTTGTGAATAGCTAAACAAGGCTAAAGAGCAGAAGAAAATTGTCAATAATGAATTGTTTTTCAAATAGTTTGACGAATGCAAAAGTACTGAGTGACATTCCCACGACATGAGCTCTTGCGATAACATATTTAACCTCCTTTCCGATAGACTGTACGATTTTATTTAAAAAATTTTAAAAATCAATTAAAAGCCGTGATGAGTAATCAAAGTCGTCATCGTTTTTATTCTATTTCGTTAAGTCCATTAACACTCGCCTACATTAACTTCTATGCCTGTTCAATGATACGTCAAAGATGCATAAAATACTGACAATTCATTGTTTTTGTAATTACTATTAAAACAACATTATTCACATGATAATATTTAAATACCCAACTTTTCAAAAATCATGTTCTTCGTAAAATGTTTACACAAACAAAGTTTCGAGTTGTTTACAAAAATAATTTATATATTATAAAATCATTTATTAAACGAGAAAGAGGTTTGGCAGTCGGAGGGTCAATGGCGAACACACTATTGACTGCCAATTATGTCGTCAAGCAAATAACCTGTCACGCTAAAAATTTAAGGCGAAAGTTTTTTTTCTTTCTTTTTTTTCGTATCGCCACGAATGGTTTTGTGGTCGTCGTGAGACGCGGAATTAACTGCGAATATACCGCTCACTCACGCAAAAATTTCGGGACATGTAACGTTCCAGAATAAAGAGGCCAATAAATAACCGGCAATAATCGTTTTGAGTTAAGAACTCGACGATAGACGCACGGGTCGGGGCGGGGAGGGGAAATATGGTATACGGCCGAGAAATATTTTCAGAGCTAACGCGGCCACCGCCAGATGTAGTATGGAATAGCGACAGGAATAATTGACTGATTGGCGTGTCATTAAGGAGGCGATCGTCAAAAAAAAAAGAAAAAAAAACCGGTCGGAAAGTTAGCCGAAGGCCGGAAACAGCACACGAAGACAACTCCGCGCTAAAGACTCGAGAGCCAGTGCGAGAAGCGATGACCAAGTCCCGGGCTGATTACGATCGGTGCTAGTTTCATCGAGTTGAAGAATTTCTTATTCGTCGTCGGCCCAGAGGCTATTTTATAATATGATACAGGACATATAGCGTCTAATGCCCGAGAAGGAGCTATTTTATAAGGATTTCAGTACACGATACACATAAGATTATTTTAGAAATCTGTGTACAATATAACATTCATTTTTTTCCAGTTAATTCACACATCGATCCTTTTAAGAAAACAACTCATTTCTCAGCATCGAACAAGACATTCCGCCACACTATTGATTGACGCTATTAAAAATCCGATGAGATACCGATTTTTAATGTGGGCAAATATCGTTCCATCAACTGGTACGATAAATGCAAATGTGTATGAAAAAATAACTAAAAAAAGTCGTAAAATTTTACCTGACAGAATCAATCGCGCTAAAAGTTAAACTTTTAGCGCGATTGATTCCGTCATGTAAAATCTTCTGAAACTAATATTCATAGTTTTCATCGACGCGTCTAACGCTCTGTAATGCCCTTATTAATTAACAAGTCGTTCATTTCAATTTTTTCTCCACTCTTTTTTCTAATTTTATGTTACGTATCTTTAAAATGCTATTAACTTTTCCTCCTCCTTTAGCTCGCTGACTGTAGCATATAATGAACCGCGCTCTCAAGTTACTTGCCTCAGGGAACAGAAAATAACGGTCTTAACTAGTGAACTGGTGTAAGTTAGGCCCTTCAATTATTTAGGAGTTGATATGGTAGTTTTTTTTTCTAAATTATTATGACCACGAAGATATCGGCATGTCATCGAATTTCATCTTTGGCGACTCTCAATGCACAGCGTCGGAATTAAACAAAAAAATTCTTCACTTATAGAACTTTATTCTTTAAGTAAACTTCCTCGAGCCAATTTTGTGTGACGCAAAATACAGCGGTTATAACTTCTTGAAATTTAATCTTATGCAGATATCTTCAGCGTCATAAATTATTTGTCATTGACTAAGAAAATATGAAATTTTCTGTTTTTCGAACTGATCGTCTTCTCTAAGGATCGTCCTCGTCTCTGCGATACCGCACAGAGAAAACGAACAGGCCCGAGGCGAACGAAGGGAGTGTCTTCGGCCCAGGGATCGCAAACCGGCGTGCGGTACGAAGCAGGAGTCAAACCGCAGCACGAGACATTCAGCTTGCTTGCTCGGCCGTTAACTCGCGAGGGAAACGAGCTCGCTGAGCCAGAGATATCCCGATTTTATGCCCAACGTCGGAACTGTTATAACCCGAACGACTCAATTCCCAACTTCGCGAGGGAGAAAGAGAGGCGCGATTAATTCAACCAAATTCGCTGACGCCTTGATATTTGTGCAGATAAAGAAGACTCGTGTATAAGTCACAACGCTCCAAGGTGCCAGAGAATGAAAAATATCCCGTCGTTTTTGGAGCGTGCGATAATTTGTAATGCTGCAGGCTGCAAATTTCCGTCTCGTTGTGTAGAAAATATTGATCTGTCTGGTCAGAGGATTGTTATGAGAAATCTTGATAAAATTCGTTATTCAGTTTAAAAAAATTAAATACAACAAAATTTACACCTTCGTGCGTTAAACTGGTGCAGTTTGTTTTCGGACCTGTGAGACTGACGTCGCGTCGCATCTCAATTTTAGATGAAACCCAATTTCATATAAAATTGACAGTTTTTGGAGCGTGCTTTAATTTGTAATGCTGCAATTTGCAAATTTCCGTCTCGTGAAGAAAATATTGATCTATCTGTTCGCAGGATTATTATGAGAATGCGTGAAAGATTCGTTATTCATAAAAAATAATAATAATAATAATTTACACCTCTATTCGTTAAACTCGTACGGTTCGTTTTTGGATCCGCGAGACTGACGTTGTCACGCCACATCTCAATTTTAGATGAAAACCGACGTTCGCCGCTCGTTGCTAATACCGAGAGTTCAGACACCGGGAACACTCTGCTATTATCTATTTTAGTCGCAGAAACGCACGTCAATGATTTTATAGCCTTCACTCATCAATAAGTCATCTAGGAAACTGCCGAGCTCTCTTTCGATCATTCGATCATACTATACCTAGCGCGTAACGCACTCCGAGGCGACTGTCCAATTGGTCATTCATCTGATAGGCCGACGTTCCAATTTTCCGCACGACAGTTCATCATATCGGAGTTCGCGGATTTAATGCACGCTGATATGCAACGACTATGATTTAATTGAAACGTTTCACGCCGACGATTCTAGAAATTTCTCGACCATGGTATTGACGACTGATTTTTTTTCAGAAATACTGACTCATCTTTAATAGAAAAAAAAATGTATAGAACATTTTTTTGTAACTTTCGTAAAGTATTATGGAAGGCGAAATTGGAAAGGATTTCTTCGACCATTCTTTAAGTGTGTCGCTGAACTATCGATTAAAATCGGTGAAAAAGAAAGGAAGATTTTTCGGAATAAGACTCTCATCGAGAAACTCATATCAATTGTTCGTACTAGGGTCGAACAACTGTATTTATGACAATGAAATGGAGTGAGCTTTTTTTTAGAACACATAGAGAATTGGCTACAAATTTATTTATTTTCGTACGAAAAAACCAATGTTTGTGTTTGTATCATTTCTGTTCCAATTTTAGAGTTCCGATAGTTCTTAAAAAAATGACATTTAACCGACACATGGTTTTATTTCGTAACTGAAATTTGTGCGGTTTTACTCACACATTGGAGTGAAAAGTAATATCATGTACGTGGATTATTTTTTCTTGAATAACCCATCGTCAAAAAAAAAAAAACGTTTTTTAACAATTCGTATGAAAAAGTCACATAACAAAGAGCCAAATCGCTCGGTAAGATTTCAGGCTGAACCCTCGAAACTCGAAGTTTCATTATAACCTGACCATCAATTATTATCCTCTCCTCTCCTCTCCTTTCCCAAATACGAACCGAATTAGTTCCATCGCAATCTTCCCATAAATTTCAATAAAACTCAATTATCGATACTCAAACAAACTCCTCTCATCCGCCCCAATTCTTTTCCCCGCTCAACTACAATATAACCGACGCGCGAGACGGAAAACGAAAAAAAAGATCATGAAGTTTAATCCAATACACGATCGACTTACGGGCTTCATCCTCGGGCGTTCCTACGGGATTATTCCGCAGCGATCCCTGCACCAGTTCCTCCTCGAGATTCGCACGGCTCGGTCGGGCCTGCTTTCTCCGTGACATCCCTCCGGGCTCTTTCCCACTTACACTCCCACTATGTCTCACACCTTCCAGCTTTGTACCGCGTTAAAAGTCCTTCCCGAATTTTTTTTCGCCCGAGCGAATAGCGTCGCGCGACGTTAACGCTCGCCGACGGTATCCGTGGAGCGGTATCTTCGTACAGCTGGACGCTGAGCGGCGCGACGCGGCCCGGAAGAAGCGCGCAACTCGTCTCTAGTTTTGACCGTTGATACTCTCCGTCTCTCTCCCTCCGGTGGGTTTCGCTCGGCGGCGGCACGCGGGCACCGGCTCTCCTCTCTCGTCGCTCTTGCACCCGCCGACGCTTTTATTTCTCCGTTCGTTTCTTTCTTCTCTCAATCTTTTAACCACTATCCTCCGTATCTCGTGGCTTCCGCTATTATTATTCCCGTCCCGGAACGGACGCGACACCCCTCGTGGCAGCGGGCACGAAAACACCGCGATCGAGTCGAGACATCGGCCCGAACGATCGTCAGAGTCCGAGAGATAATTTATTATGTATTTCTTTACTTCTAAGAGCAATGATAATTTAAACGATAATATTAACCATAAAAAGATGAAGAAATATGAAAAATCTGTTTCGTTTTTTTTTACACCTTCGAAAGAACACACTTGTCGTTGATACGATTGTCACGAATATTATATGCACTGTCAGGGAGTAACACCTCCCCTCGAAAAATCCACTTCTTTAACAATTCCATACGTTCGGCTCCGGATCGACCTCCCGACGTCGATTCTCTTGTCGGCTCTGTCGTTTTGTATTCGTTTCTAAAAATTTCAGCTATCGATTGTCATCGACTCAGCTCATCGAATAATCCATCTGTAGACGTTCACTCCGCATCGGTATTGCATTCGCGACTACCGTGTGTAACCGGTGCACTGTTTCGAGGCGAACGAAAAAAATAATTGGCCGAACGGTCGCGACAGTGGAACAATAACGCTGCCTGCGAGACGGTAGCCCCGGATGACTAGCGTGGTGGCAGCGCGCGCCGTGTCGATAGTCGAAGGCTCAGCGGCATTACCGCACGTGTGACGGTTCACGGGGGCTTTGCGAACGTGCCTTCTCGCTGTCGTCGGATCGGCGACGAGTCTCGTGTTTTTTTTTTTGGTCTCTCGTTAATTAAATCCCGTCAGCACTCGGGTGTTCTCTCAATTCCCTCTCGGACGGGCACTCGATTCTTTTCCATCGGTAAACACGCGGCAAACCGTCGACACTCTGTTCTCTGGCTTCGTTTTGTTGTTCGATGCGCCGAAAGTTCTCGTCGTCCATCGAACGTAACCTCGATGAGCGACGCTTTTGTTTGGTTCTCGCGCCGCTAGGATCCCGGAGTTTCCCGTTCGAGTTGTTCACGGTGGCTCTTCGCTTAGCGATAGCCCGACGACGAGTGGTGTCAAAACCGTCGCGCCGGCCGACTAACCGTTCTGCCCTCGTTGCCGCCCGTTCTTAAGCTTCGCCCGTATGCCCCGGTAGACCAGACGGGAAACAAGATACCGGCACGCGTACGATTCGCCGAGAGACACCGAGAGTTTATGAATTATTGTTATTGTCAACCCTCGTCGAGATTAATCCGGCGACGATAAATCATTGGTCGCCGCTGTACTGCCTGCTCGCTGCTCGAGCCTCCTCCGTTGTACCGTGTACTGGCGTTTGCGGCTTCTTATTTCGAACTCTCGCCTCCTAATCTCACGGTCGTGCAGAGCCTCGGAACGGGAAAAACTACGTCGCCCCGCGTCTCCTGCACCGTCGCTGTATACTAAGGTACGTACTCTCGCACAAACGCCTCTTCATGTGTAATCCCGTCTATGCAAATCTCGTACGTATGTCCCCCGTTTGTCACTACGCTGCACATACGTATTATTGTTTTTAAATTATTATTATTTTTTTTTCAATATTGTTTTTTTTTCTTGTATTATTTTCTTTATTATTTATTTATCGGTAATACGTGCGATATATGTACACCGAGTTTCTTTATGTATATACATGTGTGTACAATGGTATAATGCGTTAGTGTTTCGTGTGTACGTATGTGTGCCGTTCGTACGTATGTATATGTATGTAAATATATATGTGCGAACGTGCGTGTACGTGTGTGTACATATATGTATGTAGCGATCTATGTGTATAATAATCTCGCGAATCCGCGGCTCAGATGCCTCGAGTCGGCCGGACGACGGACGGACCAGCTCTGGGGGCCTGACGTCGAGACGCCCCTCTCCACCGCCCTCTCGCCGGCGAGATACACAAGAGCGGAGTGGGGGGTAGGGGTCCCTGCGCGCGCTTTAACCACCCCTCCAACCGTCGATTCACTCGGTCGTCGCTGCCTTCATAATACCCCGTCGGGCACACACACGCCGATATCTTCCCCACCCGCGCTCCCTCACGATCTCTGTACCTCTTTCTCTTTCTCTCCTTCCGTCCCCCTCTCCCTCTCTCTCGTCCACGACTCTCCGCGGCAGGCCTCCCACTCTCCTTCCCACTACTTCGCTTTCACCGCTCTGCCACTTCCGACGGGGGCTACCACTACCACCGGCGAGAAACACACCACCCTTGGAGAAGGATTCACCGCGAAGGTCCACCCTTGGCTCGATCGACGGCCCTCGGCCGTTCACGCTTTCGGCCTACGTATTTTTATAATCGCCTCTCACGCCGCTCGAACGCTCTCAACCGACACACCCGCGCACACGCACCTCTCAATATCCGACGTAAACTGTTCTCCGATTCTTGGAAAGACAAGAAAAACTAAATTGTTTTTATTTTTTGTTTTTGTTAAAAACTTATTGAAAAATTTTGTTGAAAAAGTGAAGTTTTGTTTTTTCTTATCGTTTATTAGTATAGGATCACAGGAATATGCGGGTTTCTTTGTCGGAGAAGAGTAATGTGATTCGTGATGGTTGTTTGTTTTTTTTTATTTATGTATCTCGTTCGATATTTCACGATTTTCTGGGGATTACAGTAGCAGCATCGGCGACTCGATGCAGCACGGAGGACGACGTCGTACGACACGCCAGACGTTTCTGCTTCACCCCGTTCGTTATCACGAGGACCAGTCGCGAGAGTCTCATTATTGCGCCGACTTTACTTCCTCCAGAATTTTTTTTTATATATATTATTATTGTTATTATTATTATTTAATATTTTTTTTGTTGCTTTATTATAATGTTTATTATCACTGACAAATATGTAATAATACGCGGATGAGACGTATGCGAGGTTTAACGAGGGACAGCGACTCTGTCCACCGTAGGAGACTCACGTTGAATGAGTCCGTGAGCCGAGCGTAATTCTCGGTCAGTCTTTCCTTCTCTATCTATCCTCTCGTTAGCTATCTCGCTCACGTCCACTTGTCCGTCTTTCTCGTTCTCCCTTAACGCCGTGCCGTACGGTCGCTCCGTCTCTCGTCTAGCTCTGTCTTATTCCCTCCACCGCGCTTGTGTGCCGTCCGTCCGTGTGTCTGTGTCTCCTCTCGTATCGCTCGTGATCCCCCACCAGACGGCACGAAAATCGAGGCGTGGCCAAGCCTCGATCTCCGCGAGCTCCGCCTCCTTATGCATTATTATCACGAGCGAAACCACTCGTGTGTATCCCTCGCTCTATGATTTTATATGCCGTATCGGCGTGAATATTTCACACCGACCTCTCCGATCCCTTCCACTCGCTCGACGAAAAGCTCTATGCTGATACCAGCTAGAATTCGACGAATGTACATGTCGCCCCCTCCGTCCCCTTGCCCCTATGCAATCCCCCCTCCCACCACCTTCGGGGCAATGTTACATATCTTGCGGAATTGATCACGAAGTATTGAGATTTTTATTATTCAATCGTCGTG
This sequence comes from Ichneumoninae sp. A BG-2022a, assembly GCA_030522665.1. NCBI lineage: Eukaryota > Metazoa > Arthropoda > Insecta > Hymenoptera > Ichneumonidae > Ichneumoninae sp. A BG-2022a. The sequence goes on from JAPYZC010000271.1 coordinate 138,483, forward strand.
TCCAATATTTTCGTAAATGAGCTTCGAAAAAAATTATATGTTTTTTTCTCGGAGTCATCGATCTAGAAAAAAAATTAAATTGTTGCCTCTTTCATCGCCTTCAAATCTTTTACAGATTAATGTTACTTCCGCTCGAGCACCTTCGAAGTCTCGGATTATCGTTTCCTCGCGAAAATAACGAAAAAAGTATATTCTTTAATTTCACAATTATCTACTGTAAACAAACAATATCATCGACAGTTGCAAAAATGTTTTCAGTAGATTCATCGATGAGCATGGAAATCGTTTAAAAAAAAGATATATATATGATGAGTAAACGACCGTTCCACCCAGCGGATCGCCTCCCTCCGGCTAAACAGAAATCCACCTGTGTAGCTTGACATTATATTCGGCGTGACGATGAAGCCATCGAAGAGTCCTCGGGGTTGGCTTCGGCGATCCTATTCGCACGCCGATACACTTTTCACCCAACACGCGCGAGCGAAAACTGCCCGAAGAGTTGAATGGTGAAACGAAGCGTGAAGAAAAGAAGTGGCTTGCGCGCTACAGCCGAGCGAAAGCGAGTCAAAGTGACGGTTGGGTTGCTGTCGATCGGCCGTTCTCGGCAAACTTCGTAAGGCGGGGGGGGAGTGTCAGGTGACGCGCGGGCGGGCGAGGGGGATACCCCGCAGTGTAACGCGCGCGCTGCAAGTCCGTGCAGGTTTTTCGAGTGTGTCTATTCAGTGTTTTGGTCGTTAAACTTTTCGAGCATCGCACGTTGGCCGACGCGTTGACTCTTGTGGCAGAGCGGGACGCCTTCGATTCTCGCGGGCTCGTCCGGCCGAGGTGAGGGAAGAATGAAAAGTCTCTTAGTCGCTTCTTTGGCTGAATCTCGTCTCCCGTGCGGTAGGACGAATAATGGAGGACACGCGCGCTCGCACAGTCCGTTACAGTCTATTATATGGGCAGTGGAGCAACGAGCGTCGCCCGAACGTCGGGGAAGGAAGGAGTGAGCGGGCAGGCAGAAGAAGAAAAAAGAGAAAGGTAAAAATAAAAGAAACATAGAGATAGAGAGGAAGCACGAGAGAACAGGTGGGCCGACGTAGGAGTAGCGTAGATTCACAGAGCGGGGCGTGCTGCTGCCGGTGCCGTTGGCGCTGCTGGTGCTGCACTTTGTGGAGGGAACTCGCTCGGTTCGGCGAGAGACACGACGAGCGGCGGAGCGGGGGAGTAAACCCGACGTCGGAGGGTGCGATGGCCGAGGTGGGGGCGGAATATTCTCGCTCGGTGAGCAACGAACGAACGCGAACCGGCGGAGAGTGGGGCTCCGCGAAAGGTGAGCTGTTATATTCGGACGTCGACGAGTACGCCGGATATATCTATATATGTATATATATATGTGTGGGTGTGGATTCTTCTTCCGCAACGGTGCGGCGATGGATGAATGAGATTTCTAAGAGAATCTAACACCCCGAGTCATTCCATTTTGTTTCGACGTGAATATCGACCTCGATAAGAAGTTTACGCAGGTTACTTTTTCGCATAATGTGAAGAATTTTTTTCGAACGAATTATTTTTAGATATTTTACTTTAATACATTTTTTCCGAGCTTTTGTTGTCGATCGTTCGAGGGGACTGTGGACACTTCGGAATCTCTCATTGGGCATTTTGTTTTCAGTACTCTTACCCTGGGAGATTACAGACTCTTTTTTATTTCCGATCTTTGTCATAGTCTAAGCGTCGCTGAGAACGGAGAATCGAACATCGTAGCAACCGCAGCCTTTATAGGCAAAATCTTCGAAGTACACAGAGACCCGTGCGGTGAGATTCTCCGAGGTCACCTTGGGCAGGCGTTGCCCTCGACTCTTACACGCCGACAGCCGTTAGCACGATAAACCGACATTTAACTTTACATACGTCCTTCGTATCGGTCGTCAGAAATCTCGACACAATTAATTCGAGTGCACACTTTGAAGAACATATTTTACTTTTGTAAATTGGTTATCAACGAATGTTTTTGTCGATCCTTCGAGGTGGCTATTGAAATTTGGGAAATTCTCATTAGGCATTTTTTTCTCACTATTTTTATCTTGGGAGTTTACACACTCTTTTTTCATTCCTGATCTTCTTCACAGTTTCAGCGTCGCTGAGAACAAAGAATAGACTTTTAGAAAATTTGTTAACTAATTTAGAGAATTAGAGAATAGATTTGTTGACTTGTTGGTAGTGAGATCGAATATCGTAGATATAATATATTAATCGATTGTATCGTCTCTTCCACTCACAAGGTTTTATTTTATATTTATGAGCTATTCCTTAGTCAAATACAAAGATACGGACTGAAGGACCCTAATGGTCCAACGGCTCATTAGACGGGGTAGAAAAAAATATTATCACACATGCATTGACGCGATACCATCAGATCTCGTATTACTGAGGCTAAAACGCATTTACTACAACTTCTCGAACATCGCACATCCAGAAAAATAATGTTTTTGACGGGCGATCCGCAAATAAACATTTATTTGATTTAAATAAATATTTATTTAAACCAATTAAAATATTTATTTGCGGGTGTCGATCAAATAAATTATTTTTCTGGTTGTACCAACTGCACGCTCTGGAAGCAAAATTTCGGGGTACCCGAGAGACTCGTGCGGTGGGATTCTCCGAGGTCACCTTGGGCCGTAGCGTTCTCCCTGACTCTTAGCACCGACAGCCGTTAGCACGATAAAACTATATTTGACTTTACGTTCTTCGTACCGTTCCTCAGAAATTTCCAAAAATTAAGATACGAGAAAGAATTAAAAGAAAAAAAATCCTAAACGAAACTACGATTTCTCCGGCATAAGATTCGGGTTTCCGCCAGTTTCGCCTTCGCGAAATCGCCCGAGGTTTAGGCGAGGGAGTCGGGCATATAGCGTCCGGGATCTCACCGATGGTGTTTTAAAAGTATCCGGACAAAAAGCTTTACGGCTACATCGAGAGAGAGAGAGAGAGAGAGAGAGCCGGGTCCCGCGCCACCCACCAGACACTTTGCCACTAAATCAGTAAGTCCTGTCTCGGGGCTCTTGGGAGACCTCTCTCCCCCCTCTTTCTCTCTCGGGGTCCTCAGGAAATTCTTTCCCGCGGCTCTCATCCTCACGAGAATCTCGTGAAGAAGACGAAGAGTGTCCTCCGTAGGATCGCTCTCTTTCGATCGGTCCGGAGGCCAAAAAAAGGATAGAAAAAAAAAAGAAAAGAAAAAAAATTGTCAACCGGCACTAAAATGAAAATCTGATTTTCCATTCCTTTCGCAGTATCCTTGTCAGATTTAACTTTATCGTTTGGACGTTCGATCCCTCGCTCGTAATTTTTGCGTAACGACCGTTCGGTTCTTCCCCCCCCCCCCCTCTCCGACGCTCCATGGGTCCAGATACTTCCTGGGCCGGGAGAGGCTCCGAGCAGGTATACACTAGAACACGAGGAAAAGGGTGTTGCTGTGCAGCGAAGGCCTTGCCGTCGTCCTTGCGTCTTCCTTCCTCTCTGCTATCCCTCCGGAGTGCTTCTCGGGGCGCCGGCGTCAAGATTTGCACCTGCACCCGTGACCCGTTCAGCCGACGCTGACTCCTCTTCTTTACTCTTCCACCGGTTCGTCTCGTTTCGCCACCTTTTAACTCGTCGACGATTCCCACTGCCAGGATCGACGCTGCACCGGCGGGTTTCCTCTTCCACGACCGACGACCATTCACGGGGTGCCGGTGGGCTTCCCACACTTCAGCCGCGATTATAAGCCACAGGCGCGTTCGCCAGTCTCGACGAGCTTTGTCCTGCACTACAATAGATTTCATTCATTCGTGTCCTGTGCCACTACCCACATGTATCCTATCTTCTTTTCTTTTTTAAATACTTTGTTTATTGTTTATGTAAATTATCGAAGAGTTATTTTTTTAAGTCACCGAGATGGTTTTATTTATGACAATATTTTTTGTATTTTTTGCAGCGAGTTAACTCAATACATAATGTTTTGGGACCAAAAATCTGAAAATTGATTTTTATCCGATGGGCAAATTGGTTATTAACCCATTTGCTGGAGCTCAATTTTGCTCATCCACTCTCTCTACAGGTGATCCAAAAATTTTTATTTCGAGTATCAACAGCTGTAATAGAGACGATAATTTTTCTTATTTATTTTTCGTAGGGTAAAAGTGGGGAATATGGCCCGGTCCATATATTATTGATTTAATTGAGGTGGGCCATATTCACCACTTTTACCGTATACGAAGAAAAATGTCAGTAATGTTTTAAAAAAATTTTATGTTTAAGGGTGATTCAAATCTTTTAACTGATAAAAAAAAATATATTTTATGCATGCAGTTTATGAAGAGCTTGGTAGTGTGCATGCGGAGGTGTTGACGTTATTCGTCCTTCCGTTAGTCCGGGTCCCCCCGTAGCGCTTTGGTGCAGGGGAGGGGGAACGAGCAAATTGACGCCATTTAGATTGCGTTGAGTTCAATTAGGCGTCGGGCGCGAGCTCGCGATCCTCAGCTCGTCCGAGGGAAGAACGAACGGATAAGCGGGGCAAAGTTCTTATATGAGCGACCGGGGTGCGCATTCCATTCCTTTACCTGTTCCCCGTGGCTTCCCTCTCGCAGCTCGCGCGCGATCGCCCTTCGCTTATATCCACCTGATACTATCGGAGCAAAAGAGCGGGGTCCGTTAAAAAAAAAAGGAAAAAAAGAAGCAAAAAACCTCGATATCCAGCACGAGCTACTCGCGAGGCAACTCGCTCGATTCCGGTTATAATCAGTCGTCCCTGTGATTTATTCGTCGCCGTCACTTTTCTTAGTTCTTATCCGCGAACACGAACCCTTTAGAAAATTGCATTTCATAGCTGAAAAAGAAGATTGAGAGAAAATTTTATAAAAAAAATGTCCTACAAAATGATTTATCTTCGAATCTCATAGAATCCTTCTTATACACTGTAAAATAAGTACCAACGTTTCTTGTCCACAAACGTCCACTATTCTTTTCATGTTAATTTTACAAAAATTAACATGTTAATTTGAAAAAAATTAATTTTGTAAACAGACAAGATGTCCGTTTTACTAAAATGTCTGTTAATTTTACGAATATTTTTTTTTTTGGTAAAATTAACAAGAAAATAATTGTGGACGTTTGTGGTAAAAAAAGTTTGTTGAATGTACAATTCGAATTCTATTAACTTCTTTTTTTGCATAACGAAAGAATAGAAAGTGTTTGTTAATTTTTTTTTTTTATATCACCGAAAATCGGATCAAAATTTTCCCAAAACCGGAAAGGAAATCTTTAGACCGATCGTATGAGAGAACAAATAAAAAATGACGAATAAATTTGATCGACGTTAAAAATCGATGGAATACGCTACTCGTTTCCGGCAGAAAATTCGAAACCCTCGTGAGTATATCGAACGAAAGTGGCGGCGGTTCGGCGATATCGGCGGAGACGACGGCGGCGGCGAGAGCAGTTCCTCGCATCTTTTCCGAAGCAATAACGAGAGAGGTGCACGGGGAGGACATTCGGGGTTTATGGCTTTCGGAGCAAAAGAATAGATATGACGTATTCATGAGGATTGGCGCGGGTTTGTCGGGCAGATGGCCGAGCGATAGCGGCGCTTCGGATCCTTCCCGCCCGCCTCCCGATGAAAAACACGAAATAGTTGCGCGCATCTCTGCGCGGTCCTTTGGGCCCGCTCGTACGATCCGAGGCGAGACCGGACCTGTTTCCTATCACCTCTCCGCGCCCGGAGAGAGACCCGAGAGATCCGACTCCCGCACGACGGCGACGATCCGATATTCCACCCCCTTTCCTTCTCTGCCCAATGTTTACTGCGTCGCTTTCTTTCTGCATCCTTCCCGATCTGTCTTTCTCGGCCTTTCCGATCGGCCTCTTCATACCTACGGCGACAATAAAATCTCATTCGACGTCGATTTATCTCGGAGCATTCCGATATTTCAAGACGGGCGCGATATTTTTTTTTTATATATATTTTTTTAATTCTATTTTTTTTCGCGTTTCGGCGGCTCTGCACGGACGCTGTATGAGGAAGGTACGATCCACCGACAGGCCCTTCATGGGTGCTTGGGAGATTTTTCCTTTGTGGCTGAAATCAACCCAAATTCGTCCGCTCGCGATAAGAACACTGTTAAAAAAGATTGTAAATTTAATGTACCGATATTGGAAGCTTTTATGCATAATCCAGTATATTAAATTTAATGTACAAATATTATGTAAAATTCCAGTAGTTTTAAAGTAATTTTTAAATACATTTAGTACTTTTATTAAAAATACCACTTTTTAATTATTTTTTATTTACCGTGCATTCATTTTACACAACATTTGTATATTAAATTGAATATACTAGTTTATGCATCAAAGCTTCCAATACAAGTACATTAATTTCGATGCAGACATTTTTTTCTCGCTGAATTTACATTATTTTCTGTTAATTTGCTATTATTGTCTGTTAAGAAGACGGCTTCTCGAGGATAAAAATAAAAATGGTAAAATTGACGAGATAAAAGATGTTGGACACTTTTGGACAGCAAATGTTTGTTAAATTTCAAATGTAAATAAAAAATAGATAGTTTCCCGACTTTCACTCGACATTCAAAAATCCATCGGTGAATAAAAAAAAAAAATGCTTTTTTATTCGCCCCGTTGTATCAGTCACCGTCCTGACTTCTTCATCCTTTCCGAATCCTCAATTCTCGCGGTCTCGGTTCTTCGCGATCGACGTTTCAGCGTCGGCGTCGACAAGTGCAACGACTGCGAATTCCCTTTTTATGCCTCCCGTTCGCCACCCCGTTGTAATTTCTTTCTTCGTCCTCCACGGTCTTTCAATGTCTGTGATAAAAAAAAGTAGAAAGAAGAAAAAAAAAAGTAGCGAGCAGAGTGCCGCTCTCTCGCTATACACGACTCTCCTCTACGGCGTTCCTCCGCTGCACGAGCATCCCTCTTTTATTACGCTCGCAAACGATCGTCCGCGATTACGCGGGCGCGACAAATAAAATAACCCGATGACGACGGGCGGATCCGCGACGCTTACTCGTAGGTGCATCGATGCACACTTCGCCGTATGCTTTATCCCTCCCCGGTCTTACACAGAACCGCCGCCATACAGAAGAGTTAGGAAAGTCCAGAACGCCCTTCCCACACCGATCTTAGAGAATCTCGCATCTTCTCTCGGCGAGCATCGCGATCTGGGCATCCGGTGAAAGAATCGGGAATGTCAACTCTCTCGGACAGTATATAGCAGGCCGGTGACGTTGCTTTATGAGTCCCCGAGCTCGCGCGAGCACACTCCGGCCGGCACCGGGTTGTAAGTATACTCGCCGATCGCTCGGTAGAGCCGTATTTGTTGACTCGCTTGTAGGGCTTTTGATCTCGTCAGAATGCGAGATGTCCCGGCTGACTGGTTGTCTCCGACCGGCTGGCTTTCTGGCTTATTCGACGGATAGCGGAGAGAGGGGGATACCGAGAGCCGATCTCCTGGAACTTTAACTTATCCGGCAATGGCAACCCGAAATCGCCGATTCGAGGCTAATCTTTTCTCGACGAATTTTACGTGCCTGATTACGAATTTACATTATGAGTCAACATTTGTTTTCTTCAATTTTCTACAACTCGTAAGTTATCCGTTGTTGTTGAGGGGGGGTTATTGTAGGTCAAAAAACGTGTTTGATTTTTGATCATGCACGAAATAATTCTTGGTTCGAACATAAGACAATTGAAGTAGTTACATTATAAAAAATATTTTTCCTTCATGTTTGCTGTTTTTCAGAAATTGAATTAGAGGTAATTTGAGTAATTTGATCGTTCCTCCTTAAGCATGTGCCTCGGTAAGAAAAGTCGCATCGAAAACCAAGAACAATATCGACTTTAGATGTGACTTTTCTTCTGAACGTGCATACGCGAGAAAATTTGATTACATTTTTTAAGAGAAGTGTTTCATGTGGTCTAAAGATGAGAAGAAGATTTTCACAGTGTCGGGTTGTTTGTTACATTTGTCCCCGGCCTCGCCGGGAGATTTCTTTGATATCAACGAAAGTGCCGAGACCGTCTCTCGATGCAATTCCCGACGGCCAAATATGGATTCATACCCAATGATGGAAATAATTAATTGTAATGAAAAATTATAAAAATGCCTCGACTAAGGCCAGCTTCGCTGTACCCGTTTCCATACCCCCTCCCCGAGTGCCAAATAAATAAATTTCACACACCGGCAGTTTCAAGCGAAGTCCAGCAAATCGAGCCTCAGTCAGTAAAGTCCGTCCGCTATCGAGTGCGTCCCTCCATATAGCTTTTACACCTGTATCCGTGTATATGGCCGTTTCCACCCGGCGTATATGGGGAGACTGGTGGTGCGTTTGCTGTCTCCGATCGCTGCTTGGAATCAGGCCGCCGGCCAAGATCGTCATATCCCGCAAAACACCAACTGACAATGACGATTATAAGTAAGTGGCCGTGCCGCATACAGCGCTGCTGGATCCGCGCGGTTCAGCTTCAATGCTAACCTCCCAGCATCCGAAGAGATCTTTTCTGATGATGCGCCTCGCTTCTCTACTCGCGCAATCCTCCGGCCTATATATATATATAGAGGACGAGACAGCGGTACACAGTAGGACGCGCGTCGGCACACACCGAGAAGAGGATCAGAAGAAGAATATAAAAACGGGCGTCATAACGGCTCGCCATATCAAATGGGCCCGGAATACCGAGCAACTTTTTTTGTTCAATTTTTTTTCTTTTTTTTTTTTTTTGTTCCTTCTCCCTCCCTCACGGTCCGGCTGCTGGATCACGTCAGGCACCGCTCTCTTTATATTCTTCAAGTTTCTTCTTCGTCGCCTTCTTCGTCGTTCGCCGCCTCCCTGACCGATACCTCGGCCACGCTATATACACGCGAGTCGGAGTGTGTATAGGGAACGGGTGCATAGACCATATACATATTGTACCAGGGAAACAGCAAAGAAGCGAACCCCCCGGCACTTGCGCACTCCGAGCGTCGACGTTCTGCAAATTCATAAGGTTCTTCTAAAACTTCTTTTTCATCTAGCGCTCCTCGCGTTTCGTTTCTTCGGGCTCTTCTTCTGTTTTCGCTCCTCTTTTGGCCTTATCGATCCGGTACATGGAGCCGCGAAGGTCGACTCGCCGTACGTAGGCCTCGCTCGATATATGCAATCTCTGTATGGTACACTTTTCTTTTTTTGTATTTCCAGTTATTGTAGACTGGTGAGTCTGACAGAATCGATTTATGGTATAAAAAAATTATAATGTAAAAAGTTGCATAAAATTTTTAAATAATGAATAATGGAATTTTTTTGTTTATACCATGATCGTTACCATTGCTAATTTGTGTACTTAACCATCTTTACACGCCACGTCCGCGAAGCAGCCATTTTTGAAAATGTATCTCTTCAATACGCTGTGGCTTTGGAACTGTCGAATTTAATTAAAAACCAAAAAAGAGGATCCTGAAATTAGACCGTTTCGAAGCCACAGCGATTTAAAAAAAAAAAAATTATCATCGGTCACTGCATTCAACAACTATATTTTCGAAAATAACTTTTACAATTTTGTACCAAAAAAATTCTGAAAAAATTTGACGTTTTTCGTCGTAATTTAAAAATATTCGTTATATTTCGTCGTAATTTAAAAATATTTGTTCGTGCATGACGGTGCCACGTCGTGTTCTTCTGGTTTACAATAATTCTCTTCAACGTTTATCTCCCCTCTTCCCTCGCGCCTCGGCATTGGCGTATTTGGCTTCTTCTCCCGTTTCCGCTCCAGCTTTGGCCGCTGCCGGGTACCGGGAAGGTCGTCCCGCAGACGGTACACCGTTAGACACGCTCGTTTTCCACGCTGATCTGTCGACAAACTTCTTCTGCCTCTTTCGACGAGGTCGCGCAGTTGCGAGGAATTTGATAAGGCGAAAAATCTTCGCAAACAATTAAAACCGCAGATCGCATAACATTATTCTACATAACTTTGGAAATAATAATAATAATAATAATAATAATAATAATAATAACGATCATAACAATTTGTAAAACGTGACGCAAAATTGCAATAATCACTGTACACTAAAGAAAAAATTGAAAAAAAGAATGTTTGTCCAGCGAAAGTTCAAATATTAACAATGGAATTTTTTGTTGTATTTCTTCAGGACTTCATGGGTTCGTCGAAGAAGGAGGAAAAAAAAGGCAACCGGGCAAATCGATCGACCTTCGCCGTCGATCCAGCGGCAATAAATTTTTCCTCTATGGCGGGGAGTACAATAGACAGGACGGTGAGAGACGAGAGTGTCCTTGCGATAGCAATAAAAGTGCATTAACTCATCGACGAAGCAACAATATCAAGGAGCGTTCCTCCCGTCCGTCCGTCCTTCGTGTATCGTCCGTATTGCCAATATCGAGATAATGATAATAATTCAGGCATCGTCCGCACTCTCGTAACTCTCGGGAGCGGGAGCAGAGTAGAGGAGCCAACAGTAGCGACGCAAGAAGAAGTAAGAAAGAAGAAAGAAGAAAGAAAGAATACGAAGAAGAAGAGGCAGAAGAAGGTAAGATTGCTATAGTGTGTATAGAGCAGAAGAGACGCCAAGGTTGCGAAGGGGGGCTCCGCCGGGTCGAACGATCGCGGATCTCGGTCGCATAAATTTGTTTTAATTGCCAGCGACGTTACATTTTGCTTTAATTATGCCGCATTATCTGGGAGGTAAATTAGGTAGGTCCAGCTCTCGGTCCGTCTTTCCCCTCCGCTGTTCCATCTACCTCTCGGCTATCTCTCTCCGCCTTCTTCTTTCGCTCAAAACGATGAGAAAAAAAAAAAAAAAAACAAACAAAAAAAAACAACAAAAAGTTGGAAAAAAAGAAATCAAAAAACGCCTCCACCCTCGCACACGAATGAAATATACATCGACACACCGAAGGGATTATA